>CM042015.1:63416768-63641768 GCA_023525715.1 Cichorium intybus | reverse complement strand
TGTAGAAAGGCAAAGGTCTTCGGATTGTATGGAAGATCCAGTTGATGGTTGATCCCGGATTTTGTATCAAGGCTCTTGAGAGGAAGCCTATTGAAGACTGTGAAGTCATTGAAACCAATGGCTCTGGTCAATTCCTCAATCCATGTTTGGTTTTTGTTTGCAATTGTGTTGATCATGAGCATCTTCTTGTAGTCTTCCTCACGTTCTTTATGGACTTACTCCATGTGGGGAGCAATCCTCAGCTCTTTGCCTTGTGATTTTGAACCAGAACCACTTGCTTGAGTGGTTGTTATGGTTCCGAAGGTAGGACCAACGGTGGAGATGATTGGTGGAATGAAAGTTGGTCTTCCTAGGATGGTGGGTTGATAAGTGGTATTCGCTTTGGATGTTTGAGTAACCGAAGTTTGAGTAACCAAAGCTTGAGTAACCATGGCTTGAGATCCTGAGGCTGCGGATTCTCCCCCTTGTGAGGGTTGAGCCAGTGGTTCAACTTGAGCAATTTCCTAAGGATTCGCCTTGTTAGCTTGAGAGCGTTCCATTTTGAGTGACACATTGATCATGGGCTAAAGATTTCTCTTTAGCTTTTCGACAATATCCGAAGTGATTGTAGCATTGGTTTTCTTGAGTTCGTTTGCAAAGACGGTTATTGCGGAACGTGACTGTTCCGCAGTCAACTCTTCAATTTGCTTGTGAGCGTCTGATAAGTGTTTTGCAAACCCAGTCTCGTATTGTGAATTGAAGGACTTTGTCTCGTCACGAAGGTCATTTAGAGCCTTCATCACTTCGGAGTTCGATGACTCTATTTTCTCCACCAGATCATTGATTTTCTTTTATGTTTTCTCCTTAAGGAGCCGGTGTCTTTCTTCTACTTCTTCAACCGCAGTGTTGAACTTTCCTTCCAAAATTCGTTGAATGTCGATCTGTTGATCAAGAATTCGTTTTTCAGATGCCTTGACTAATTCACCCATCTTTTCTGTCAAGGCTTTTTGGGCTTCAGCCATTTGTTTACCAAAATTTCCTTCAGGTTTCCTCAAGGGATCAAAACTTGTGTTTGACTGGAGAAGAGCATCCAGTTTTCGGTTGAGGGTTTTGTACTGTTTGACAAAGATAAAGTCATTGTCATCCAGGTTATTATCATCATTGTCTTCTATCATTAATGGTGTCATATGAAAAGCTGCTAGGGTTTCTTCTGTTGATGGGGGTTTTGAAAATATGGTGGTTTCAAAATCAAGGTCATCTTGGAAAGGATAATTAGGAAGCGATGTATCCATACCAGAGGATGGGATATTTAACAATGGTTGTGAGGAGGTGATGATTGGTTCAGATGTTTGAGGGGCTGAAATAGTGGGGTTTTCCATGTAGGAAGTGATAGGTTTGGAGATTTGAGTGGTGGAGATAGGAGGAGTTTCTGTGGTATGGATGGTGGATGTGAATGGAGCTGTGGTTGGTGGTACTTCCGAAGTAGACGTATGAATTGTGGAGGTTAGTTCTGATGTAATAGTGGAGGTGAAGGGTGCAGTTGTAGGAGGTGGAGGAGGTGGAATAGTGGTATGTGGTGGAGTTGGTGGTCTTGTATCATGAACTAGGGAGGATTGAAGTTCTTCCTCATATTCTTTAAAAGTGTCTTCGGAGGGTGATTTGTTGGACTCCGAAGCCTCATCAACAATCAGCAATTTCCTAGTACGCTTCGGTTGTTTGCGTTTAGGAGTAGTTTGTTCTATAGCCTTCCTCTTCCTCACAACTTTCTTTGGGCCACTTGGTCCTCCTAGTGCCTTCTTTTTCCCTTTGGTTTGAATTGGAGCTTTGACCGGTGTAGTTGGGATGATTTCACGAACAGGGTAAGGTACTTCTAGTGTATTGCGATACATGTTGACCTCATTGCACTCCATTGAAACTTTTGAAAGCATCACTTGTGGTATTTGTGCACAAAATTCGGCAGGTCTTCATGTTGGATTTAGTGTCTAAGCCATGACTTATAATTGTATTTATCATGTTAATTGAAGCAAAGTCAATTTGGGTTGCCTTCATAGCTGGAGGATTGATGTAGAGTTCAGTAGAGAGAAAGGTTGATTTATTAATTGTTTAATAAATAAATAGTTTATTAATATATTTAAGTGTTAATATATTAATTAGAACTATAATAATTAATTGAGATTTAATCTAGAATTAATTGGATTTAATTTAGTGATTAAATTAATTAATTATAAGTGCAGGGACTGGTTTGTATTTATTCAATAGTTGAATAACTGGCAACCCAGTGTCCAGGGGCCAAAAGTGGCGCCAACTATGGAGGATTCTCCATAGGTGGCGAAAACCTTAATTAGGGTTTAAGGGATCTGGTCTAAGTGGTCAACAGGCTTGCCCACTTTGGAGGCTTCTTAGGGTTTTAGGTGTAACCCTAGGAGGCTATAAAAGGAACCCTCTGGCACCCCATAATTCACGCCTCCCTCTCTCTGTGATTACTCTGCTGGAATCTTCTCTCCATTGCTTGGGTGTGACTTGCATTTGAGGCAGGATTATTTTGCTGCTAGCTTCAAGAACAAGATCAAAAGGTTGGTTATTCTTAATTTGATCTTTAGAAATAAATGTTGGCCTTAGGTTTTTAGTTTATATCTTCATAGAAGAAAACATAGATCTTTCTAGGGTTCCATGTGAACTTAGGATTTTATTTGTTCATTTATGGCTTCAAAACCCTTCAGTGGTATCAGAGCTATGGCTTGTTTTCTTGTGAATTGATATAAATTGTTCATATGATCAAGAGGTTTTCAAAATTAAACCCTTGGAATGGCCAAAATAGATTTCAAGGCTAGGGTTTCCTAACCCTAGCCACCACCCCTTGGTCCCCCCCCCCCCCTTTATTTGCTTGCCTTTTATAAGTAGGTTGTTATTTTTGGTAATTATTGGATAATTAAAATAACTGGAACCCCTTATCTTTGCATGCAATTTTCGTGACCTAGGGATAAGGGTTAGGAAATTAATTTGATTAATTTTTATGATTCCTTTATTTGATTTAATTAGTTTAATTAATTGTTAATTAAAAGATCAATTAAATCAGCTTAAAGAATTAATTTATTATTTTCGAAAAAATAGAATAAATTAGCGAAAATTATAAATAAATTAATTCTAAAATATTTTAATGAGATTAAAATATATCTTATATATTTATGATTAAAAGTTAATATTTATATATAAGATTAAATGGTTAGTCTTACCATTAGTAGGCCTCATTCACAAAACTGTCTTATAAAGAGGGTATAAGGCGACTGCGTATAAAATGGTAGTCTAATAGGTATCTACTCTTACCCACCGCTCTTCTGGTCAGTCGAGTGTCCTTAGCCGAACGGGTTTGATAGAACCGCTAACCCTCTTAAAAGTATAATGCTATAATTGAAAGTACTAGAACCTTGAACAAAACCCAATCTAGTTACTTTAGGTTTAAAATGTGAATTGGTGCTAATCCATGGAATTGCACATTGCAATTTGTGGAACGTTGGTGGAGCGTGTGTGGTTTACCGGCACGCCAACTGTGGTCCGCAAAGAGTCGCAATGGGTTTCTCGATTTTGTCATTATTAACGGAGTGTGTGTGGTTAACCGGCACGTTAATTAGAGATGACAATTGACTTCGAGAGTACCGAGCGAATTTTCATGGTTATTCACACCCGGTTTATGATCCTCGGTATCCCAGTCACAAACAACGGGGCATTCCCGAGATTAAAACATGATATTTAAAAGCTCAATAAATCTCAAAAGAAACTAGGAATTCCATTATAATTAGATTATTTTTCGCGGTGGAATTGGCTGAATCGTCATTCGCCTACCTTATAAAATTTACAATAAAGATTACGGCATCCCTCTTCGATATTGTGGATTGTTATTGTAAGATTCTAGCCTTATATTTATTCTTGGGTGAATATAAGGATTATTATTAATGTCTAATTAAAACTACATTTCTTCTTATATAGATGTCTTCTAAACAAACCGCCCCCACTCGAACCTGACAACGCCTAGTGATATCAAGTATTTTAGGCGTTGTTGAGCCCTGTTCTTGATGAAATTATATCAGATATGTCTAGGTATTCTCACTTTTCATGCCATGACTTGTTTGGAGAAAATGAATGGAAACAGGGACTAAAAGCGTGCAAAAGGAAGAAGTTTGGAAAAGAATGAAAAATCAAGGAAACTCGTACGCGCGCCGCGGATCTATGATATGCGCGACGCGGGCTTAAGGCGGTGTAACACATTCAAATGTCGAAGAAACGGGAAAAGATTAGTACGCGCGCCGCAGATTCTTCATCTGCGGCGCGGCTGCGGGGAAATTTGCAAGTATAAATAAATGCAATTTCAGCCGAAAACCCTAGCAAAGACCGGGTGTAAAATCGACCTTGAAGCTCTTTGACTCCAAGATTTCGTTTCAGCAACCTCTCAATTGGTATTTCATGTTTTTGAATTTAATTTCCTTTTAGTATCAAGTAGTATTTGTAGCTAAGGTCTTTGGGAGTGACAACCACTGGCCTTGAGCACTTTAGGTTTCTGTTTTATGACATTTTGTTACTGTTCTGGTGTTTGGATATTGAGTTTGATGAATAAGAAGCATTTGGTTACAAGTAATATTGGTATTTCGGTGTTTTGGATGTTTGTTTGTGTTTTTGATTATTGATTTGTGTTTGGATCTTGTTTTGACCTTGTTGGGACTGTTTTCCCTTGCTGAAATCAGTAGCTAATTAGGTTAATTTTTAGGCATTAAACATTGGCTAGTAACTGTTCAGTAGAACTTTAGTTAGTGGCTAGTTTATGCTTGCTTGGTTTTTCTTAGTTTGGATGCATTTGATTGCTTATGATTCAGAGATGCACTTCTGATTTCAGAAAGTGACTAGGTTCATTTGAGCTTAGCTTAGCTTGGCTTGAGTTTGTTTGATCATTGCTTTAGGGTGTTAGTAATTAAGAAGATAGAAACTAGATCCTCCGACTGTAGTGTGACACTACTAGTTGGTAATCTGTCACTTAGTCTAACCACGAAGCTCCTGCGGATCGACCCTGACTACCACTGTACTAGTGTGTGTTAGGTTTTTCTTTATTTTTGACCGCACGACGACCTAGGCGTGTCAAATTTTGGCGCCGTTGCCGGGGAGCCGTGAGCTTAGATTAAGTGATTAGTAGGAACTTGTTTCTTGTTTTGAAAATTTCACTTGGTTAGTTTTGTTTTTGATTTTTGTGGGCGTGTTGCACTAGTGCATGCGTACCCGCAGGGGTAAGCAATTATCCCCATTGCATTTTGATTCTGAGATTGAGCGTACTGCGCGCAAAATCCGTGCCCGTAGGCGTTTAAATATCATGAATTTTAGTCAGGTTAGTAGTAGTCCAGTAAGTGTTGCCCAGGAACCATCAGGTGAGGCAACGGGAATGTTTTCTATTCCCCCACTGTCATAGTTTCAGTTCGGGAGCACGAGTGCTTCTGGTGGTGCTGTTTCAGCCCCTGCACCCATACCATCATGCACTCTACCATCTGTCCCACCATTTACACCCGCTTCACAACCATAATCTACCAATCCATTTACCTCTGCAATGTCGTGGTGAGAGCCGACCCGTGATGGCACCCCAGTTTCTCGACAACAGACACCAACCTCTCAACCACAACACGTTCTTTTTAAACCTCAACCCACATTCCAACCTACACAACCGATACACTATCAACAACCTCGTCAGCCACAATACCATTATCCAGAGACAGAGGAGGGATATGACGAGGAAGACAAGGGATGGGTGCCACCAGCACCACAACCACAGTGGAACCAAGGTCGGGGACCTCCCAGAAGAGCACCACAGTATCAACCACCAGGTCAGTGGGAATATAACGATCATCTTTACGGTAATCCTGCTCAACCCTTACATTTCGCACAACCGAGACGGCAATCGGTTGCATCACATTTCCAACCGCGGGAATATGATGATTCATCGCCAATTTATATTCCTGATAACATTGATTCTCAAGTAGAAATAAGACCTCAGTTATTAAGAATATTGCCAGAGTTTAGAGGGTATAAGCAAGACGATCCTTATAATCATCTATATGAGTTTTTAGCAATTGCTAATGCTAATAACCCTAGGAACACCAATAGAAACATTTTTAGTCTTAGACTGTTTCCATTCACCCTTAAGGATAAGGCCAAATATTGGTTTACATCTTTGCCATCGAACAGCATTACCACATGGGATCAGCTCAAGGCAAAGTTTCTTCAGGAATTTTATCCAGCAAGTAAGACAACTGAAATCAGAAGGGTCATTCAGGACTTCCAGCAAAAGCCAGGAGAGGCTTTCCACGAAGCCTTTGATAGGTTGAAAGAGTTGTTACGATCCTGCCCGCATCACGAAATTCCTAGGTGGCAGTTAGTTAATTTATTCTTCGAAGGAGTCAGTGAGACGCATCAGGCCATGATAAATGCCTCATCAAGTGGGACATTTATGTGGCAGGACCCAGAGGAAGCTTGGCAGTTCTTGGAACAATTGAGCAATGGTTCCAAGGCAAACTTTTCTACCAGGAAAACTGTAGGTACGGCAGCAGCAGTAGGAGCCGACGCTGACTGGAAGAAGGAAGTGAAGAAGGAAATTAGTGAACTGAATAAGAAGTTTGACAGGCTCATGTCAACACTGCAAAATGGACCACAAAATCCATCGTAAGGAGGTCAAGGAGGACCTAAGACTCAATAGGCGAATCAACTTTATGGCCAGGGTCAAGGCCAGCATAATAATGGACGACCCTACAGGCCATATAACCAAGGACAGCAGCAGAATTTTAGGCAAAACAATTACCAGAGTCAATCGACTAATCAGCCTAGAACACATCATCCTGCAAATAACAACAACCACAATGGAAATACAAATGGAAATAGTAGCAATAACAACAGGGGGCCCAATAATGTTACCAACAACGCCCCGGGAACTCAAGAAGAGATGATTACTAAGATGTACGATATGGTCACTGCTACGCAACAACAATCTCAAGCAAATGCGAAAGCCATTGCAAACATGGAACGACAAATAGGACAAATGGCTGCAGATCAGCAAAAGAGAGACAGTGGAAAATTGCCAAGTGCTATAGAGGTCAACCCTACTCATAATCAGCGACCAGGAAAAGAGCAAGTTAACACTGTCGAATCTGGATGGCGAAAAGTCACTTTGGAAGACTTGTTTGAAGTAGGAAGTGAAGTGAAACTGGGGGAAGAAGAGAAAGTTCTAGGAAGTGAGGAAGGTAAGGAAGAAGGAATTCCTGTTGAGAAGGAAACTCAACCAGAAATAGACAAAGAGGTCCAGAAGGAGGAACAATCGACGATAGCAGGAATCAAGCAGAAAAAGAAGGATAGGAAAGGGAAGAAGAAGCAGGAAGCACCCAAATCAATGGGGCCTTTAATGAACCAGCCCCTGTGGGATGAGCTTACGGATGCCCCTGAATATACCAGAATTCTGCAAGAAATGTGTGAACAAAATGGGAAGAGTAAAGCACCCACACCAAAAACTGTGAGGTTGACTGTGAAAGCAAGTGAGGCATTATTGGGAACACTGCCCAAAAAGGAAAAGGACCCTGGATCACCATTGATCACTACTACTGTAGGAGATGTGGTCATTCAGAACACCTTGTTATATTTGGGAGCAAGTGTCAATATCCTGCCACGATACCTGTACGATAAGTACAAAAATGAAGAAATAGAGCCAGCAGAAGTTGTATTACAGCTGGCTGATCAATCAACAAAGGTATCTCGGGGAAGACTGACGAATGTCATAGTCAAAGTTGGGGACTTTTTCTATCCCGTGGATTTTCTGGTTATGGAATACGAAAGCTTGGACGATGCGCCTGCACTCATCTTAGGACGTCCATTCTTAGCTACTGCTGGTTCAGTGATTGATTGCAAGACAGGAGACATGGACATTTTCTTTGGGACAAGGAAAAGAAGATTGAACATGTTTGGAAATCCTGTATCATTACCTTCAGAAGAAAATGGCAAACAAATGGATATAAGGATATTAATGGAACCTGGAATCAAGAGTAAGGAAAAAATTTGGACACGTACGGGAGAAGGAGGAAAAGAAGAGATTTTAAAAGAAACCAAGGACCACCCGTTATCCACTATCGAAAAGGAGCAGCTGCTGGACATGATAGAAATGATGGAAGTAAGACACCAGCAGTATGAAAAGGAATCAAGAGAACGAGAGGCAAAAGTTTTTAAGCTCCTGGAATCTCAACAATAGTGGATTAGCGGTGTGAGCGATCAAATGACTCAACTCACATCTCTCATGTCAATGATGGCCAACAACTTCATGACAGGATTCAAGCAGATGTCATCAAGGGTTCAAGAAGAAGAAGATTCGACATAGAAATAGTACGTCTGGTTGAAGACGTTAAACTTAGCGCTTGTTGGGAGGCAACCCATCGTGTCATAAGTTAGGTTTTATATTTCTTAGGATTAATTAGGAAAATACATCAATATTTTTGCAGGTATTAGTGGTCTAAAATAAGTGTGGGGTCGTGTGAGAAGTTTTTGAAATTTTTGAATACCGTGTCGCGGGTTTTTGAATTACGCGACACGAGGTCGTAAACCAACCCGATGCGCAGGGGTTGATTTGGTGACACGCGCGACGCGCAAAATGTAAATCCGCGACACGGGAAATGATCAGTCGACTTTCTCCTATATAAGGTAAGCCGCGACTCAACCCAACCCCACACGACTCGGAGCTCTGAACAACGAATTTCTCTCGCATTTTTTCTTGCTCATTTTATTTCTACTGCCAAGGTACGCTATTCTAACTATCTATTAGTTGTTAAAACTAGCAATTAGGTGGTTAATTTTAGTGATTTGCCCAAAGTAGTTCAAAACTTAGAATCGCCAATGCTAACTCATAGGGTGTTTGTTTTGCCAAATGGAGACCCTAGATGAGTTAGTCGGCACTTAGGCTACCTTGTGGTATGATTAGATCGAGTTTTAGCAGGTTAAATTGCGAGTTTGATTCAGGGTTTTGCAAACAGCCGCTCGCCGCGACGCGCCTTGCTCTTGGGCCGCGCCGCGGTGCGGTGGGAAAGAAAAGGACTAATTTTGCAAAAATTTTGTCTTTTGTGGCTATGTGTCTTTTTGTGCAGATGATGTTCAGATTAGAGCACACTTTCCTCCAGTTCCCCGAGGGACTGGCTAGCTCTGCGGAGTATATTTCGCGGAGGGACGCGTTGACTGGTCGCCGGGTTCTCGAGGCGACAGTTATCGACAGAGATATTTTGAGAGACGTAGGACTATGGGGTGCGATAGAGCCGTTTCTGCACCGCACTTGGGTTGAGGGGGATGCTTCATTTACTTGCCGTGGCTGGGATAGGATCATGGCCACGGACGAGGACGTAGTCTACACCGAGCTACTGTTGGAGTTTCTCTCCACGATCCATTTCGCTCCTCGGGCATCGGACTCACGATCCAGGATCATCCGATTTCGACTGGGAGGTGCACAGAGGGAGTGCAACCTCCGGGAGTTTGGGAGGAGAGTTGGGCTATATACTCCGACGGATCTTCAGCACCGCCACTTCACTCAGGTTTTTTGGAGCCTGCATCCAGGGGCAGCCGGAGAGGCCCGGCAACATGGAGATTTGGACACCACTGTCCAACGTTATGTACGAGGCGGGGACCTCGAGGGAGAGCCACCTCCGTGACCCACTTCACCGCCTCATGCACCGTATCGTCTCCACCTCCATCATGCAGCGGGAGGGGGCAAGAAGGTGTCCGGGGAGGACATGACATTCTTTTGGGCTCTCCTCGACCCGTCCCGATTCCTCCATCCCCCCTTCGCCCTCGCAGTTGCCCTCTCCACTCACTCGACGGGAGCTTCCACCAGCAGTCCATTGGCCCGGGGGTATTTCATTACCCGCCTGGCCCGTTCATATGGGATTCTTACTGCCCCCGTGGCTGCCTCCTTGACCGCTCTACCTCCATCTCGCACGACAGAACGCACTTTGGAGAGGATGCGACTCATTGAGCAGCAGCGCCCGGGGCAGTTCATTCGGGCACCTACAGAGCCTCCCCAGGCACCCCAGCCCGCATACGCTCAGCCAGGCAGGAGACGCCGGAGACCAGAGCCAGCACCAGCAGCCCCGACAGAGCCACAGCCGCAGGAGGACCCAGCGGCCATGCACCGACTGGAGGCTAGAGTCACAAGGATCGAGGACCAGCTCGAGTGGATCGGGGAGGTACTTTTACAGATTGCATCAGCGCAGGGTCAGCGTCCCCGACCATTCCCAGCTAGGGCCTATGATCACGAGGCTGGACCCTCCAGGCCACCTGGTGGTGACTGATGTACTTTTTCTTTCTTTCTTTTTATATTTTATTTTTTTGGGATATATGTACAAAACTTATGACACTTCTATCTGTATATTTTGTTCATTTTTATATTTGTTATGTTTGCTTTTAATTTGTTTGTTGAGTTATGCATGATATATCGAATGGGAAGGAGTTGTCTCAGACAAGTGTGGGGTCACCATGCCCCCTCCACTTGTCTCAACCACCGGCGTGTTCACTGTAGCGCTACAACTCCGGAATACGAAACCAAGGATCCGTTTGTTCGCAATTATGCCTGTGATATTAAGCACCAAGCAGTCTATCGTCCAAAAGGGGTAACTCTTTCTCCCTTATTTTGAAATAATTTTTGTACAACGGGGACGTTGTACGGTTTTAAGTGTGGGGTGTGGATGGTCGAAAGAGAAATTTTTTTGAAATTTTTGCAGAAATGATCAATTTTTCAATTTTTAGCAATATTTTTCAAAATGTTTTAATAAATTGCAATTTTGAAATGAATGGTTTGTGATTGTGATAGCACTAGTATTTTTCAATAAATACTGTTTATTTGTGATCATGCTATTAGTTAGTCAAATAAGTTGAGTTTTACGAGTTTAGAAGATTGAGCTGTTTTAGGATTGGAATTTAGGAAGGAAATGTCAATCTGTGGCCTTTGTTGTTCGAGCCGGTAAGTCTAAAATGGGTGGGACTTATGCACCTTACCACCTAAGATCGTCTGGTCTGGGATGGTATTTCTGAAAGCTCGCTACACGGACAACATCGAAAGTCATGGACAATTCCTTAATGGCCTTTAGAATCTGAATGAGTAAGTACACTTCATTGTGGATAGAAAGTTTGTAATCAAGGGTTCTTTAGAAAGCCACGAATTCCAAAGAACAATTCAATTATGTTTTCGCGAACTATTCCACTCTAACTCAAAGAGCAATAAACTTTGAAACTGAACACAGTCAAAAATTATTTGATTCCTTATTATAATTTGTTAAAAACTCTCTTGTATGGGGACAAGCAAGGCACAAGTATGGGGTGTTTGACAACGCCTAGTGATATCAAGTATTTTAGGCGTTGTTGAGCCCTGTTATTGATGAAATTATATCAGATATGTCTAGGTATTCTCACTTTTCGTGCCAGGACTTGTTTGGAGAAAAAGAATGGAAACAGGGACTAAAAGCGTGCAAAAGGAAGAAGTTTGGAAAAGAATGAAAAATCAAGGAAACTCGTACGCGCGCCGCGGATCTAT
The DNA here is from genome assembly GCA_023525715.1 of Cichorium intybus. Lineage (NCBI taxonomy): Eukaryota > Viridiplantae > Streptophyta > Magnoliopsida > Asterales > Asteraceae > Cichorium > Cichorium intybus. The sequence continues at coordinate 63,630,208 of CM042015.1, read as the reverse complement.
GATATGCGCGACACGGGCTTAAGGCGGTGTAACACATTCAAATGCCGAAGAAACGAGAAAATATTAGTACGTGCGCCGCGGATTCTTCATCTGCGCGGCGCGGCTGCGGGAAATTTGCAAGTATAAATAGATGCAATTTCAGCCGAAAACCCTAGCAAAGACCGGGTGTAAAATCGACCTTGAAGCTCTTTGACTCCAATATTTCGTTTCAGCAACATCTCAATTGGTATTTCATGTTTTTGAATTTAATTTCCTTTTAGTATCAAGTAGTATTTGTAGCTAAGGTCCTTGGGAGTGACAACCACTGGCCTTGAGCACTTTAGGTTTCTGTTTTATGACATTTTGTTACTGTTTTGGTGTTTGGATATTGAGTTTGATGAATAAGAAGCATTTGGTTACAAGTAATATTGGTATTTCGGTGTTTTGGATGTTTGTTTGTTTTTTTGATTATTGATTTGTGTTTGGATCTTGTTTTGACCTTGTTGGGACTGTTTTCCCTTGCTGAAATCAGTAGCTAATTAGGTTAATTTTTTGGCATTAAACATTGGCTAGTAACTGTTCAGTAGAACTTTAGTTAGTGGCTAGTTTATGCTTGCTTGGTTTTTCTTAGTTTGGATGCCTTTGATTGCTTCTGATTCAGAGATGCAATTCTGATTTCAGAAAGTGACTAGGTTCATTTGAGCTTAGCTTAGCTTGGCTTGAGTTTGTTTGATCATTGCTTTAGGGTGTTAGTAATTAAGAAGATAGAAACTAGATCCTCCGACTGTAGCGTGACACTACTAGTTGGTAATCTGTCACTTAGTCTAACCACGAAGCTCCTGCGGATCGACCCTGACTACCACTGTACTAGTGTGTGTTAGGTTTTTCTTTATTTTTGACCGCACGACGACCTAGGCGTGTCAGAACCCCGGTAGTGTCACCTCAATTCTGTCATTATCCTCAAAAGTGACGTTGGATGGCACTAACTACAATGACTGGATCCGCAACATCAAAATGGCTCTAAGGTTTGAACAAAAATAGTATGTTCTGGAAATCGAGCTTGTTGAGGTTAACCCAGATACCGCTACTCCTGAGGAAGTCGCCTCGTACACCAAACACTCGGATGATGCGACCAAAGTGGCCTGCATTATGATCGCTACCATGAACCCTGAACTGCAGCGTATCTATGAGGACTATTGGCCTTACGAGATGCACAAAGAGCTCGCAGAAAAGTTCCGCAAGCAAGAGCGCATCGAAAGGCGTGAGGTTGTAAAAGCTTTCACTAACGGCAAGCCTAAAGATGGAGAGTCCATCTGTACTCATATGCAAAGGATGCATGGTTACGTGGAGAGGCTTAGGAAGCTGGAAATGCCTGTTCATGAGGATTTAGCTGTTGACATAGTCCTAAACTCCTTGCCCAGTTCTTATGTATCATTTGAACAACAATCATGAAACCCTAGCTGAATTACACTGCATGCTTCGTACTGCTGAAGATGGGATAAAGGGAAAAGGTCTGCTCCTTGTCAACCCGCCTGTCCTGGCTATTGGCTTTGGCAAGGGAAAGAAAGGGAAGGGCCCTCCGAAGCGAAACTGGAGGGAAAAGACTCATGTCGGGACATCTAGCAGTGCCCCGAGAGCCAAGTCTTCCAGCATTCCGCACGTCACGAATCCCAAAGAAGCTGACTGTTTTTACTGCAAGGAAAAGGGTCACTGGAAGAGAAGCTGCCTCAGGTATTGCAGGACATCAAGGATGGCAAAGTAAAGCCATCACAAGCAGGTACATATTCTATATCTAATAACTCATCTTCTTCCTGTTCTTGGGTCCTTGATACAGGATGTGGTTTTCATATCTGTTCTGATTTGCAGGGCCTAAAGGAAAGTAGGGAGCTGGAGCACGGTAGATTGAACCTGGTCATGGGAAATAGGCGAACGTCACCTGTTACCAAGATCGGTGTCTATAGATTAGTGCTTAGTATTGGAGTTGTTTTAGATTTACATAATTGTTGCTATTCGCCAGATATGGCAAAGAACATAATTTCCTTTCATGCATTGTTCAAACAAGGTTTTTATTATGAATTTAATAAATTGAATGGTTCAATTTCGGTTTTCAAAAATGATTTTTTTATATTTAATGCTATGCCTTGTGATGGAGTGTATGAAACTATTGTGTGTGTTGATAATTATGGTAAGAATGTTTTAGCTATTGATTCTTCAAGCGGTATAGAAATGGCGTGTTTGTGGCACTGTCGCCTTGGCCATATCAACAAGAAACGCATCGCCCAACTCCAAAGGGATGGCGTGTTGGAATCATTCGACCTCGGGTCGGATGATGTATGTGAATCTTGCTTGCTTGGCAAGATGACAAAATCACCATTCAAAGGTTCCTTTGAAAGAGGTGAAGGTTTATTGGATATCATACACACAGATGTGTGTGGTCCCTTCAGAACAACCACAAAAGATGGCACGCGTTTCTATGTGACCTTTACTGACGATTTTAGTAGATATGGGTATATCTACTTAATCAAGAACAAGTCAGACACCTTTGAAAATTTCAAAGAGTTCAAAAATGAAGTAGAAAATCAATTGGGCAGAAAGATAAAGATGCTTAGATCCGACAGAGGCGGTGAGTATCTTAGTATCGAGTTTCTCGATTATCTCAAGGAATGTGGAATTGTTTCACAGTTGTCGCCTCCAAGAACACCTCAGTTGAACGGTGTTGCTGAAAGGCGAAACCGAACCTTGTTGGACATGGTTCGTTCCATGATGAGTCGAGCTTCGCTTCCAATCCATTTATGGGGGTATGCCTTAGAGACTGCCGCCCATATCCTCAACCTTGTCCCAACCAAGAAGGTTGTGAAAACACCGCACGAGATGTGGATGGGGAAAGTTCCCTCGTTGGCACACATCAAAGTCTGGGGCTGTGAGGCTTTCGTAAGACAAGAGACTCATGACAAGCTCGCGGAAAGAAGTGAGAGGTGTTTCTTCATCGGATACCTGAAACAGTCATTTGGATACTTGTTCTACAGACCGAGTGAGGACATGGTCTTTGTAGCAAGACGAGGGTTCTTTCGAGAGAGAGAACTCATTTCCAAAGAGGACAGTGGGAGTACAATCGATCTCGAAGAAATTCAAGAGACGCCCGATGAACCAACCTTAGGAGAAACAAGCCACCAACATGAGGAAGAAGTTCCTGTTGGACCAACCGACATCTCATTACCTCTTAGACGTTCGGGTAGAGTTAGCATGCCACCCGAGTTTTATGGTTTCCATATTACTTCGGACGGTGACATGTTGGTCAGTGATCGTACATTGACTAATTTGGATGAGCCAGCTAACTACCATGAAGCAGTGGCGGGCCTCGAGTCTGCCAAGTGGAAAGAGGCAATGGATAGAGAGATTAAGTCCATGTATGACAATCAAGTTTGGAACTTGGTTGACAATGTGCCGGGTCGAAAGACAGTCGGGTGCAAGTGGATCTTCAAGAAGAAGACCGACATGGATGGTAAAGTACATACTTATAAAGCTCGGCTGGTTGCGAAGGGATTCACTCAAACCCCGGGGGTTGACTATGATGAAACCTTCTCACCAGTAGCCAAGATTAAGTCAATCAAGATAATGCTTGCCATAGCTATGTTTCATGATTATGAAATTTGGCAGATGGATGTCAACACCGCTTTCCTTAACAGGAAACTGACTGAGGATGTTTACATGAATCAGCCAGAAGGTTTTGTAGACACAAAGCACCCTGATAAAGTGTGTAAAGCATCTCGCAGCTGGAATCTTTGCTTCCATGAGAAAGTCAAAGAGTTTGGTTTCTCTAGGAGTGAAGATGAGTCTTGTGTATATGTCAAGGCTAGTAGGAGTATAGTCACTTTTCTGGTGCTGTATGTTGATGACATACTGTTCATGGGAAACGACATTCCGAACTTGCAAGATGTCAAGTCTTGGCTCGGGAAGTGTTTCACCATGAAAGACCTTGGAGAAGCTGCTTATATCTCGGGATAAGAATACTGAGAGATAGAAAGAAAAAATTAATAGGTCTGAGCCAGTGTACATATTTGGAAAAGGTGTTAAAAAGGTTTAACACGGAAAATTCCAAAAAGGGAGAGCTACCAATCCAGATAATGCCAAATTAAGCAAGACTCAAAGTCCGAGTACCGATAAGGAAATAGCTGAGATGAGTCGGGTACCTTATGCTTCGGCAGTAGGGTCGATCATGTATGCTATGACATGTACTCGCCCCGACGTATCCTTTGCATTGAGCATGGTTAGTCGGTACCAGGGTAATCATGGAAAGGCACACTGGATTGCGGTCAAGAACATAGTCAAGTATCTGCGAAGGACAAAGAATATGGTATTAGTCATTGGTGGCAGTTATGACTTGAAAGTGAGTGGATATACAGATGCCAGCTTCCACACAGATAGGGATAGTGGTCGGTCCCATTCGGGCTGGGTATTTCTATTGAACGATGGAGCGGTCACTTGGAAAAGTTCCAAGCAAGAAACGGTGGTTGATTCAACATGCAAATCAGAGTACATTGCAGCGAGAGAAGCGTCTAAGGAAGCCACTTGGCTGAAGAACTTTATTCGATGACCTTAGAGTTGTCCCGAGCATTCAGGAGTCGATGGAACTATTCTGCGATAATGAAGGAGCGGTCGCTTTGACAAAAGAACCGCGAGATCATGGAAAGTCCAGGCATATCGACGGAAAGTACCACTACATTCGACATCGCGTAGAAGAAGGTCACTTACTGGTTAAGAGAGTATCATCAGAAAACAATCCTGTTGATCCTTTAACTAAGGCACTAAGCAGGATCAAGCACAATCAGCATGCTCGGAGCATTGGACTGAAGTATGATATTAGTTTTAGTAATTAGATAGATTTTGAAACTTGTAACGATATAAATGTAATTGACTTGGTGATTTTATAATGGAGATTTATAAATGAGTATTGTTATTGCCTTTGTCAATTGTTTATTATTGTGTTTCTATATTTGCATGTTTAACTTCCTAAATAATTAGATTATTTAAATTTCCACAGTCGATCATACTGTTAGGGAGTAAGTATGAACGAAGGTTGTCATGAATCGGTTGTATGTTGTCTAAGGGGTTAGACATTGCAGTAAGACTGCTACAACGTTCATGAGTGCTTAGAAAATAGAGATTTGAGTATTGGATAAACTCGCGCTTAACAGATTGCTTCATGGATTACATCACGAGCAATATTAAAACGATAATATCCTTTAATCTTTAAGTGGAGAGATATGATCTGTAATTTGCAAGTCGGTTGCTCATTGATAATGCAAAAATGCGCCGGTAACTCAGTGTTATAAAACGCACTGTTGTGAGTATTCTGACTGGTAAAAGGTATAGACATATAAGTCGAAACTTATCCGACCCCTGATCCAATGGGGAAACAGATATCTGTAGGCCTCTCGATGATTTTGAAGGTGACTAAAAGTGTTGGCTAACCGGGATTGAATTGATGTGTTCAATTAGCAATTTTAAAGTCATAAGCAAATCGGAAATCGAGAACAGAGTATCAGACCAAGATAGATCTTAATCCATGTCTTGAGTCTGAATAATATCTTGTTGGACGGAGGATCATCTGATCACTTATCTTTGGACAGAACTGACTGGGTCAGAGTTCAGGAACAGTTTCTAGGAAACTGAGATTAATCAGAAGGTAAACGAACAATTAAAGTCATAGACTTATCCAAGTGGGAGACTATTGGATTTGGTGTCTAAGCCATGACTTATAATTGTATTTATCTTGTTAATTGAAGCAAAGTCCATTTGGGTTGCCCTCATAGCTGGATGATTGATGTAGAGTTCAGTAGAGAGAAATGTTGATTTATTAATTGTTTAATAAATCAATAGAAATAAATAAATAGTTTATTAATATATTTAAGTGTTAATATATTAATTAGAAACTATAATAATTAATTGAGATTTAATCTAGAATTAATTGGATTTAATTTAGTGATTAAATTAATTAATTATAAGTGTAGGGACTGGTTTGTATTTATTCAATAGTTGAATAGCTGGCAAGCCAGTGTCCAGGGGCCAAAAGTGGCGCCAACTATGGAGGATTCTCCATAGGTGGCGAAAACCCTAATTAGGGTTTAAGGGATCTGGTCCAAGTGGTCAACAGGCTTGCCCACTTTGGAGGCTCCTTAGGGTTTCAGGTGTAACCGTAGGAGGCTATAAAAGGAACCCTCTGGCACCCCATAATTCACACCTCCCTCTCTCTGTGATTACTCTGCTAGAATCTTCTCTCCATTGCTTGGGTGTGACTTGCATTTGAGGCAGGATCATTTTGCTGCTAGCTTCAAGAACAAGATCAAAAGGTTGGTTATCCTTAATTTGATCTTTAGAAATAAATGTTGGCCTTAGATTTTTAGTTTATATCTTCATAGAAGAAAACATAGATCTTTCTAGGGTTGCATGTGAACTTAGGATTTTATTTGTTCATTGATCGCTTCAAAACCCTTCACTTCATCCAAAGCTGGAACAGTAATATAAGTGTATCTCGTTTCAGGAAGATTTGGATCTGAAACAGACCCTGCTGCTGATAGTGGGTATGAACTACTATTGCCCAGAACCTTGCGTTTGAGATCTCAGTTCCCTTGAGTGCACGGTTGATGTGTGAACAGAAATCAGCCCACATAATAGATGCAAAATCAACTTTGACATCATAGTAGATCCTGTATAAGAGGCTTTGAAAAGTTTGACTCACAGAGTCCAGACCTGAGGTCCTTCCAGAAAGGCATCTTAGGAAAGTTCTAAAGAAATACCTCCAAATATCGGGAAGATGTCACTTCTTGAAAGTGCTGATGCTTTCGAGTTGAGGTTCATAGCCCATGAAGTTGAACATATCCACCATCTGTTCGGCTGTTGGAACCACAATTTCATCTGAAGTGTAAATTGGAAGATGAAGGGCTGCAGCAAACTTCTCTTTGGTCAGTTGTACCTTCTTGTTTTGCCTTTTGAGTCGATGGCCTCATAGAACACTGATTTGACATTGCTGTTGGTATTGAACAGAGCATTGGATGTGTAGTGGGCTATGTGAACCAAGGTAGCAGGGATAGAAGGTGTGTAGGTAAGAGCGTGACCAAGTACCGATTGTTTCATACATTCAACGAGAGCAGAAATCGGTTGTGGATAGAGGTTGAGATCAGTGCAAAGAAATAGATTCGCAGACTGATTCTTGAGTACCGGAATAGAAATTTCCTCTGTGGTCTGTGAAGATCCTTCAGTCGCCATTGTTGATTGAACGTAGAAGATGAAGAGAGATTAGGGTTCTTAGAGAGAAGTTTTGCAGATGAAGTTCGAGAGATATGATCACGTAAAGAGGTGAGTATTCGTGGTCCCAAGGCCATTTAATGCGCGTTTGAAGTGGTCCACTAAGAATATGACACCTCAGCATTTATCCGTCCCATATCTCTGCAAAAGCGGAACCGTTCGTCTGTCAGTCATGATTATTTAAAATTGAACCGCCATTTTCACACGATCTATTTTTCCTTTTCCTTTGTCAACCGAAGACAATTGTGATGTGTCTTCGGAGGGTGATACGGATGCGGAGGATGATTTTAATATGGTTAAAGAAGAACAATCAACTTCCTCCATATCCAAATCACATTCAGAATCGTTTTCAGATTCAGTTTCAACAGTGACAACATCTTTATTTACAGTTTGAGGAACATTTTTTTCAATATTGGTATTTCGTGTGGTAATAATTTCAACAAATTATCAGCAGTTAGATGTTTTTCTACAGAGATTAAACCATGTTTATACGAAGGGTTGGTGACTTCGGAGCTAGATATTATCGATTCACATTCATAAGATATACTATCAACTTCCTTAAGCTTAAACTCAATAGAATGTAACAGGTGTCTATGTTAAACATTACACACGTCAGCAGAATGATAGATGCGAGTAATATGATCATATAAACGTTTTGTAGTTTCACATAAAATATTGCGTTGTCTCAAAATTACATCATGGTTATTCAATTGTTTCTCCCTATTCTCCTCTAGCAGTGTGATTCTTAAATTGGCCTTTTCTAGTGAGAACTTCATACTTTCTACTCTCCCCCTCAAGTTGAGAATCTCCTGCTCATTGATTTTCTCCCTATTTTTTGCATCAACAAGTAGTTTATGCATCACAGAACAATCACGGGTTATTTCATCAATGATAGGAGTAGATTTAGAAACAGGAATTTTAAATGTTAAGAGTAGTTTTGATACTTGTTCGGGAATAGTCATGCGAGTATCCTTAGCCATCAGACAAACCTCTTCATCTTCATCCGAAGAGTCATCAAACCAACACTTCAGAATCACAGCATCAGTTGAAATCTTCTGCTCCGAACTAACATAACCCAGACCTGCGGAGTCTTCAAATCCCCACTCCTCTTCATTTTCAATCTCCTCATAAGTGATCTTCGGAAAGCACTTACCATCATCATAGGCCATGAAAGCACTATGAGTTGGCTTTCTTACTTCTTCATCTTCGGAGTCAGATGACCAGACTTCATATGTTCTTGGGTAATCCTTAGCAGCCATCAGGGCTAAGTCCTTGGTCTTTTCTCTTACTTCCTCCATCTTTCTTACATAGTAAGCTTCATCTTTTACCTGATTTTGTTTCTCATTTCGTTTTTGAAGCATGCAGTCTTTTGCAAAGTGATTCTTGCCATGATAGTAATTACAGTCAAAACCTGAGTCACCAGCTACTTTCTTATCTTCAGATTTAGCCTTTTGGGACTCCGAAGTGTTAGATTCAACATGCTTCGGAGTGAATTTTGTTGGTTCATCATTGGGAGTGTAAATCTCAGGTTTTGGCTTCGGAGTGAAAGAGTTTTTGTTGAAGCTTTTCACAAACGGTTTAGCTGGATTTGACTTGTTCACAAAGGTATTTCTGAACCTGTGATTGTTTGCAGCATACAAAGCAATCGATTCTCTGTTCTCTCCTTCCATGTAACCATCTGGTTCATCCTTGTCTTCTTCTTCTTCAACATTTGACAAAAGTGCCAATGAACCAGAACCAGAAGCAACCTTCTCACTTCTTCTTCCACAGATGTCAGGCTCATGGGATTTGATGAGATTATAGAGAGCAGCTAGTGAGTATGAATTGATTTTCTCATAAGATTTAATCATCAGCATGATGGGTCTCCATTCAGGCCTTAAGCTGTAGAAAAACTTGATATTGACATCTTGTTGGCTTCAAGTTTCACCATACTTTTCCAATTCATACACCATTTTGCTATATCTTTCAGAAGCCATCTCCAGAGTTTTATTTTCTTGTTGTTTGAAGTTACTAAAGTTAGCAAGTACTTCTTGAACAACACTTGATTGCAATGTATTATCACCAGCAAAACGAACAGCCAAACGATTCCAAATCTCTTTGGCTGATTTAGCTCCAGAAATATGATGTTGAACATCACGTCCAAGTCCACTTCGAAGTTCTCTCATAGCCCTTTCATCATTTCTAACCTTCCTTAAGTCTGCTGCATTCAAAACACCTGCAGCATCATCATCATCCATATCAATGAACCGTCCTTCAATGTCAGTGTGAGGACCATCTCTTACAGATCTCCAGATGCCCTTCGCTTCATCAAGACCTTCAAGATAATCCCTCATACGATCAGCCCAGTAATTGTAGTAGGTTGGAACAAGAAGAGGTGCTTTAGTGGAGAAACCAATCAGATTGGCATAATTGAGCATATTAGCATAAAAGGCAGTAGAATCGGTCATTTTGAATGAATTTCAATAGGATCTTTTCAGAAAAACGAGTTATAAAGACAGTTATCAGTTGCGGAATGCTAGATCTGAGAAACAATTCAGATCTAGAACTGTAACAAAAAAATGAAGCTCTAAGAACAGGTTTTCGAGCTGTCTTGCTCTGATACCACTTGTTGGGTGTTGAAATTGATCAAACAATGAGATATGACTGATATTCTATTGAAATATATAGTACTAAGAAATTCACACAGTAAAATGCAAGTAAGAACAGTAAAGAACACATTGGAATTGGATAACGTGTGCCGAATGCTTTGATTGATTGATTAGGGTTTTACAATGGGGAAGATACAATCTTACACCCGACACGGTGTGGTATCACTGATATTTATACGTGATATTTATACGTGATCAGTGATACACATAGTACAAATTTATTACAAAGAATATCCTATCAGTGTACTACCCAATAGGATAGAAGATTCATGCACCACGTAATAGCAGACACGCATGCACCAAAAGGTTGTTATTTGAATGAAGCCTTCGGATCCCCAATGCTAAACACTTCAGAGTCTTTAGGCTTCGGGGTCTTCTTAACAAACCTTAGGTCTTCGGATTGAGCAGCACTTCATCACAAACATAACTCAACAAGCGACACAACCAAAAAGTGCCACTAAAGGTCTTTAGTAGCATCGCTTTTAGTGACACTTTTTTTGTGCCGCAGATTGCCTAATTGGTCTATAGTGGCACTTTTTCTATGCCACTAAATGTCTTTTTTTGTAGTGATATTAGTTTCTATGGGTTGTAACATTGGCCCATCGGCCCATGTGTCTACGGTTTCTGTATATATATGGTTGTACATCTCCTTGGTGATTGATCAATGAGAATATATGCAGGTTATTCTCTGTAGTCGGTAGAGACAGTGCCCCCCCCCCCCATTATTATTTTCTACATAGAAAGCTGGTGCGGAGTGTGGACTCATACTTTATCTTATAAATCCTTTTTCTAAAAGGATTTGGATTTGACAAAAGAATATTTGGTGACCCCCTCCCTCATCTTCCACATCATTATGTATTATTTTATTTTTGAAGTTGTTCTTCTTCTTTCTTGATGATTTCTAGTTGTTTTATCATGGCTGCTAAATATAATATAAATGGAAACACTTCAAGAACAAGTGAGTTGAATATTTAGGATTAAAAATTTAACAAAATTGACAACTTTCTTTAACAGATAATGTTCGAGAGAAGTTGTATCTTTTCCCCGATAAACTAGAAAATCGAACCCCAGGGGGGTGTTGTATTTTACTGGTTCGGTGAGTTCATCACCATTCCCAACCTTCTGTTAACTTGTATTATTTTTTTTTTGAACGACAAGGCAAAACTTTTATTGAAAACCAAACAAAACTACTCCAGCGGGAAGCTGGAGCAGAACAGAGTACATCAAGAAGAACAAAACAACTAAACTATCGAACGACATTAAAACTAAACTGCTAAATTGTAACACCCGGAATCAAGTTTGTATTTCTTGTCAACCTATAAGAACATGTTGACTATGTTTAAGAAGTTTTAGTTTGGACAATAATGTTTTGGTGAAAGGACCAAAAATGTTAAGAATGAAGAACGTACCAAATCTTGGGACTTGAGGTATTAAGATGGTATTTTGACGTTTAAACGTCCAGACCGATTTATAAATATTTACACATTAGTTGGTGGCCGAAGTATGAAAAATGAGACTTAAATGTATTTATATGTGTGTGGGGTGTAATGTTTGCAAGTTGATGGACTAGTTGTGCCAAATTGGCAAACTTTTATGTATAAATATGGGAAAATCGGATTTTTCTCCAATCTTTCCCGAATTCTCAAGAACATGCTACAGTGGGCGAATGATCCCGGGAGATTGAACCGTTGGATCGTCGTGAAATTTTGACAGAAGCTTCAAGAGGATTATACTCAGGATTGGACCGTAGGAATTTAAATTAGGATGATGTTGAAGTCGAGATATAGGCTCGCGATCGGAACTACAAAATTAAGGTAAATTTTTTGTTTTTGTAAAAATCACTATAAATCATAGGAGTATCGGTTTGATGTGAAACCAGTGCCATAGTTTCATAAATTGAGTTTATTATATTTTGTCTATAGAGGTGAAAAGCGTGATTCTGCCTCTAACCTAGGTCAAATATGTATTCTTCACATACAGATCCAGTTTGGAAATATTTGATATGTAATCTTGCAAAAATCATAGTAAATTGTAGAGAACTCATTTGGGGTTGATATTGGTGCCCCCAGAAAGCTAAAAAGGAGTCGCTTGTTATAAAATTGGAATCGTTGCATATAAATGGGGGTATGCTGATTAAAACCGATCATGAACAGGGGGCAATTTTAGGGTAAAAAGGGAATAATTTCTAAGAAAATTGACATTGAAGTTATTTCCTTCAAGTTCATGATTTAGGTTTTCAAGAGGGTATATAAATATGATTTATAAATTTGGCTGAAAACCTAATGTAGGTTTATATTTGACAAGGATTCGAGACGACACCGTGTTGTACGAGCAACGGATCTACATGACCCGGTTTATATCGAGGTGAGTTGTGTTATGTGTTATATTTATGTGATTATATATTTGTATATATATATCATATGGTGGTGCTAGAATGTGTTTATCTTGGTGATTAACAATATAATGACCCTATGCGGTAACATAGGTAAAACACTTTTGGTAGTCGTTGTAGATACCTATGGTGTTATTATAGGTGAATATATACGTTGTAGATAGCTACGGTGTTATCAAGTGGTTGTATAACGATGATTTACAACTATATGGTGTAATTAAATATTGGTGATAACTCGGTGTAACCGAGTGTTGGTGATAGATCTTCGGGTTGGTGAAAAGCCCAAGATCACTTGGTGAACATTTTCAATATTGGTGTTATTCATAAATATGGTGTATTATACAAGTGGTGATTTTGGTACTATGATATATCCAACTGGTGTTGGATTTTCTGATGACAAACGATTGGTGAATCAATAAAGTATGATGTGGATATATAAGATTCGTTGTAATTTTTTATCTTGTTGCGGTAGAGTTATTCACTAAGCGTTTCGCTTACGTTGTTTTCGTTGTGGTGTTTTGCAGGATTTAGTTGTAGTAATGCCCGGCTGGATCGTGGAACGATCTTGAAGATATCTACTTGACGCTTCCCAGACATCGAGTATTGTAATTGTAAAGTCAAATTTGTATAGTTTTATTAAAATGTTGTAGATACTCGATGTTGGTTTTTGGGGCGTTACAAGTTGGTATCAGAGCCGTGGTTTAAGTGAACTAGGTGTCAGTAGTGTACATCCCTAGACTTAAACCATATTAAGTGCCAGTGTGTAGTTGTATTGTAGGAATGTAAGATGTTGATAGAGGTGTCTTGGGACATACTAACATCATTATTTGACATTGTCCTAAGGTGAGTATCTATAATCTGGAAGGTAGATGTGGAGCTATAAAGAACAGGATGCCGTTGGAAGTTTGGATGAGTCGTCAAGGAGTTGACGCAGTTGCTGAAATATGATGCTTTTCTAAATACTCACTTATCAGGTAGAGTTTAATGATGAAAAGGTGACACGGTTCATCTGAAGGATAATAGCCCGATGGTGGATACCTAATTAGAAGCAACATAAGGTTGGACGATGCTGTCAGTTCGATGTTAACTGGCAAAGTGGTGAAAAATAATTGACTATTAGTCATCCGAGATGGAGTAAATACGTGGAAGATTTCGTGTCGGGTCTGAAGTTTGAAAACTTTGGACATGTTAGAACATTAAGAATACTCACAGGTGGAGTATTCAAATACGGAATCAATTTCTAGAGCCTTGGATGTGGTGCATTGATTTTGAAGTGTATCAAAGGTGGAAGTCGGAGCAGTTAGTTCTAACTGTTCTGGGTGAAGTTGAAGTTGTTGTTAGTTGAAAGTGAAGATTGTTTATTAGCTCATCGTTTGGAGCTCAATAAGGGAGTACTAATTGGGAGTTGGACGAGAAAGTTAAAGCCAGGTGGCGATATTCCTTCCTAGTTCATTTAAGGAACAGGAATTTATGAAAATTATAGGTGGATGTCGCATCCCGATTAATCAATGGTGGGGTAGATCTACGTTTAAATTCATGTGATCCTAATCCCTATGAATTGGAGTGAGAATGTTATCACGAAGTTGAACTATTATTCGATATAGACTGTTGGTTTATGGTGTTGGAAAGTTGTAGTAAGGTGATGGTACTGGTGAAAGTATCAGGTGAGTCTCAGTCAACAAGGTATGACAGGGTGCGATAAAATTAAACCCAGGTGATTACTTTGGTTGAAGTAAAAGCGGTGCAAGTCGTGATTGTGTTGTTGTCTCTAATTGTGAACACTTTATAGTGTTCATTGGACGAATAACTGGGTGGTGATGTCTTTTCTTAATCAAATCCTTTGTATACTACAAAGGTCAAGAAAAGCATAAAATAACCATATTCTATGGTTAATAGTTCGTGGTAGAAATTGATCTAATGAGGGTGAAGAAGTAATAAGATGAGAGATTTAGTAAAAATCTCCAGAAGCATGGGTTTCTGTGGAATGAAAAGTTGTATGGATACAAATACAACAAAAGAATTTTCTTGGTTGTTGAAGTAGACTTAATGGTGTTACTGCTGAAATTAAATGATGTGACGGTGTGTGGTGAATGTTGTATACTCGAATGGTAGTTGTATACTACTACTGGTGAGCTTATAAATATTGATGCTGAATATAAGTTCACTTCGGTATTAAATGTATATGAATAGAAGGATTGACGGTGGGAGCCATTCTAGTTAGTCGTATATTTAACTAGATAAATAGTTGACTTAATCGGTGTGTTGTGCTGATGACCAGTGTTATACTATTAGCATGTGTTATCCCGGTGTTTAGTAGAGTATTGGTGGAAGAGATACTCGAAGGAATGGTGTTAGCCTTTGTGGCTATGGTGTTAAACTATTAGTTATACTTACTAATAAATGGTGAATTATAGTAGTTTATTCAGAAAGGGTGTTAATATAGTCACGGACGGGTCGTCTGTGATTATGTGTCAAGAGTGCTATTGTGGAGGTATAGGTGAATAATAATTTATTTTCTCGATAGTAAAATTTGGAAAGTTGGTGCATTCACTATTAAATAATGAGTGGTATGATACGGTGGTTATTTTTACCACATAGATATATATGTCGGTATGTGGTCGAGTCTATGTTATGTTATTGGTGTTGATGAATAGTCACTATAATGTTGATATATGACTATTCCTGATAATGTTGTGAAATAATAAAATGATGTTTGTAAACGTATTAATAATAACATGTCAGTGTATATACATGTATATGGTGTTTTATTGTGCAGGATTTGCAGGTGCTATATGCTATGGTGGTATTTGGTGAAATTTTGTGTTATGAGATTTGTGTAAAATCTCATAACATATTTTTGGTGTTATAAAGGATTGGTGTAAAGTCCTTTACTTATTAGGATATGGCTGGTGTAAAGCCTAAATCCTATGGATGGTATATAACAGGACGGGTGTGAAATCCTGTTTGTATTTATCTATTGGTGCTCTCCCTATGAGACTGGTGAAAAGTCTCAAGGATGGTGAAAAGCCTATACTTATATGAGACTGGTGTAAAGTCTCTCTATCACATGGTGTACCAATAAGACTGGTGAAAAGTCTTATTTTCATATGGTATATATCCGAGGCTGGTGCAAAGCCTTCATTAATACTGGTGTTATGATCTAACGATCTAAAGTTGTTGTTGTCTGATTGATACTTAAAGTGAAATTTAAGTATTGGTTGATTTTAATTTGTTATAATTATTACGTGTGTATAAAATTTGATGATAATTATATGCCGCCGATAGGGAGTGTTTGTTGTATTTTGGTGAATGATAGAAATTGGTGAGGGTGACCCAGGATGATATTCCTATTTATGGGAATTTTGGTGATTATTTATCTATTACGTGGTGAATAGTTGAGATTGGTGCAAGCCATCGGAACAGATGCTATTATTGATAGAAGTGGTGGTACCTGTTGAAATTATGATCGTATTAGACTTGGTGAAAGTCGAACAAGTTGCGAGGCACGGTGCGTGGATCGGAGAATGATCTACTAAAGCCAGAGATACTGGCTTATTTTTATTATGTTGTGTGGTGGTAGCGGTGATGACTGTGCGATGGATTTTGTCCAGGGTGACTTATTAGCAAGGTGAAATTGCTACGAGAAATCAAAGTGGAAGTAGGGGTGACATCGATGATGTCGGAAAAGGTGAAGGGAGTGGGGAACCACCCATAGAATATATGATATATCTCATGGTTGTAAAATTTCCGGAGCCTATTGATCTGAAGTAATATGGTGATAGTAATGGGTGCTAACTTACTCCGAAAGAATTTTCGGAATAAGTAAGTGTGTTTAGGTGAAACGAGTAGAGGTTGCCATTAATCTACTCAGGAGACAAATTGGAGCTGGTGAAAGGTAATAAGTTGTGCTTTTGAGATGCGGTGATGTATACGATTAGGTGGGTGAAAATTCCAAAGAAGTCTAGCAGAGAATGTTGTTTCGGAGTTGCTTCATGATAGTTGAAGCATAAGTTGTTATTTCTAAGAGAGGTGGAAAAGTAATTTGGTGTATACGATGAAATTTATGTTGAAAGTCCTGCTGGTGAAGCCTCAAAATACGTAGGTGAATGAATGGATGATTGATAAAACTTTAAGGTTAAAAACCTCAAAAAGGAGTTATGGTGCGAACCTAAGTCTTACTACTTTGACAAGTAGGGACTTGGCAGGAGAGTGAGAAAAGAGTTGAATTATCAACTACAGGAAGAAAGATTGAGGTAGGTGAAACCTCAGTCGAATAGAATGAATGGTGCAAATGTCGAAAAGTTGACAATCGAAAAGGATGGGAGTTGTGGTGTTAACTCTGGTTGTTTGGTGCTGTCAGTATTGTGAGCTGATTGTAAGACAATAAATTTTCTTAAGATCGGTTTGAGGTGTTTTAGCAGTGAGAATGTGATAATCTCCTCCATGGTTGTTTAAGGAGATGGAAAGCAAAGAACTGGATGTGAATAGCAGGTGTTAGTTGAAGTTATTGGCTGTTGTATACAGCTAATTTTGGACAGTATGTTGAATATTCCTCACTTCTTTTAAAATGAGGATGTTGTATGTTGGAAGTTGCTATGCTAAGTAATTGGTGTACTTAAGCATAAAGATGGTGTGTAAAGTGATTGTGGTTGTGATTGATAGGAGTATATCCTTAGCAATCGAACCATCACTACCATAGGTGTAAAAGGTGACAGAAGGCAGGTGAAGTTGAATTGTGATGTAGTAGCAAGGTGAACTAAGTTGTTAAGTTCCTGGTGTAAAATTTGAACTTGTAGCATGAAAGGTAATTCGGTGTATAATAGTTGGTCGTGGTGAGGTGTTCCCGAGAGATTCTGAGGACGGAATCTTCTTAAGGGGAGGAGAGTTGTAACACCCGGAATCAAGTTTGTATTTCTTGTCAACCTATAAGAACATGTTGACTATGTTTAAGAAGTTTTAGTTTGGACAATAATGTTTTGGTGAAAGGACCAAAAATGTTAAGAATGAAGAACGTACCAAATCTTGGGACTTGAGGTATTAAGATGGTATTTTGACGTTTAAACGTCCAGACCGATTTATAAATATTTACACATTAGTTGGTGGCCGAAGTATGAAAAATGTGACTTAAATGTATTTATATGTGTGTGGGGTGTAATGTTTGCAAGTTGATGGACTAGTTGTGCCAAATTGGCAAACTTTTAGGTATAAATATGGGAAAATCGGATTTTTCTCCAATCTTTCCCGAATTCTCAAGAACATGTTACAGTGGGCGAATGATCCCGGGAGATTGAACCGTTGGATCGTCGTGAAATTTTGACAGAAGCTTCAAGAGGATGATACTCAGGATTGGACCGTAGGAATTTAAATTAGGATGTCTTGAAGTCGAGATATAGGCTCGCGATCGGAACTACAAAATTAAGGTAAATTTGTTGTTTTTGTAAAAATCACTATAAATCATAGGAGTATCGGTTTGATGTGAAACCAGTGCCATAGTTTCATAAATTCAGTTTATTATATTTTGTCTATAGAGGTGAAAAGCGTGATTCTGCCTCTAACCTAGGTCAAATACGTATTCTTCACATACAGATCCAGTTTGGAAATATTTGATATGTAATCTTGAAAAAATCATAGTAAATTGTAGAAAACTCATTTGGGATTGATATTGGTGCCCCGAGAAAGCTAAAAAGGAGTCGCTTGTTATAAAATTGGAATCGTTGCATATAAATGGGGGTATGCTGATTAAAACCGATCATGAACAGGGGCAATTTTAGGGTAAAAAGGGAATAATTTCTAAGAAAATTGACATTGAAGTTATTTCCTTCAAGTTCATGATTTAGGTTTTCAAGAGGGTATATAAATATGATTTATAAATTTGGCTGAAAACCTAATGTAGGTTTATATTTGACAAGGATTCGAGACGACACCGTGTTGTACGAGCAACGGATCTACATGACCCGGTTTATATCGAGGTGAGTAACTCCACTCAACGTGACTGGTGTTGTGTTATGCGTTATATTTATGTGATTATATATTTGTATATATATCATATGGTGGTGCTAGAATGTGTTTATCTTGGTGATTAACAATATAATGACCCTATGCGGTAACATAGGTAAAACACTTTTGGTAGTCGTTGTAGATACCTACGATGTTATTATAGGTGAATATATACGTTGTAGATAGCTACGGTGTTATCAAGTGGTTGTATAACGATGATTTACAACTATATGGTGTAATTAAATATTGGTGATAACTCGGTGTAACCGAGTGTTGGTGATAGATCTTCGGGTTGGTGAAAAGCCCAAGATCACTTGGTGAACATTTTCAATATTGGTGTTATTCATAAATATGGTGTATTATACAAGTGGTGATTTTGGTACTATGATATATCCAACTGGTGTTGGATTTTCTGGTGACAAACGATTGGTGAATCAATAAAGTACGATGTGGAAATATAAGATTCGTTGTAAATTTTTATCTTGTTGCGGTAGAGTTATTCACTAAGCGTTTCGCTTACGTTGTTTTCGTTGTGGTGTTTTGCAGGATTTAGTTGTAGTAACGCCCGGCTGGATCGTGGAACGATCTTGAAGATATCTACTTGAAACTTCCCAGACATCGAGTATTGTAATTGTAAAGTCAAATTTGTATAGTTTTATTAAAATGTTGTAGATACTCGATGTTGGTTTTTGGGGCGTTACACAAATAGAACAAAAAAAATGCAGCAGCTCCAATATTAGGAGAATGCCTCCAAACACCATACTAAGTAGACCAAATCACTAAAAGGAACATCACCGATTAAGCCTTTAGCTTTCTATTCGCTAGATGCAAGAAATCCTAAAAAGACCAAGGGCATTTTGGTCCAGAACTATGTGTAAAGCTGAGACAAAACTTCTAAAGGCCCAAAGCAACAAACCGACCAATCCTATAAAAGCGCCAATGAACCGAGCCCAAATAGCCCAAGGGCAAAATTGTCCATACCCCTAGCAAACAGCAGACCCAAAAGCAGAGAAATTCAAAAAAAAAATCATCAAAACCAGCACTTGAGTAATCTTCAAATCGCTTAACCATCACAGACCCGAATGTGCTCCAAGGGTATTTTTTCCCGTCAGCACCAAAAACCAGAGACAGCCCCCTTATGAACCGAAAAACAGCTATAAAGGCTAATTTCCTTAACAGCCAAACCCCAATTTGTCCAATGGACTAGCCAACCATTCCAAATAAAGCCAGAGGAGCCAGAGAGAAAATCGCAGCACCAAACAGAACAAATGAAAAAGGCTTGTATGACTTTGAACAGCAGATCTTCAAGATATAAACCCAATCAAACTAACAACTCTGAATTTTCAAAGAAAGTAGCTTATGCAGATTACCATGTACGAATTACAGACCCATCAAAAAACACACACCAAAAAACCCATCCCAACCCACCCATTTGAAACACGAAACGAAAGAACACGAAAGAACAGTACAAATTGCAACATAAAACGAACCAACACCTAAATAAGATCTACCCAGAAAAAAGAGACACACACTTGACCTTGTTGCGATAGTACAGGCACCAAAAAACACCAAAAACCCCAAATCATCACCCCACCCCAATCAAATCACAAAAACCGATGCCATTGGGAGAGTGTAGTCTAACATCCAATCAACCAATACATAAACTTTGAAGATATATATACACCAAGAAAAACAACACATACACACACACACCAAGGAGCTTAACCCACCCCCACCCCCTATGAATCTACGAAAAAAGAAAACACGAAAAAAGTACCACATAGCTGTTGTAGCTATTGTATAGATACGCCACCAAGAACACCAAATACCCCAATAAATCCCCTCCCCCCCCTCCCACCAAAAGGAGATAAGCATCAAGATGAATGTAGAGAAGGCACCACACCAAAGAATATACACTCACAACTCACTAACACTCAAAACTCACTAACACTCCACTCACATTACGAGATCAAACTGGAGCTAAGCGGATGACTACACCAAGCGTACCAGTCCAATGCATGATTCTTTCCTCTAAACTTCACCCAATGAAATAAACTACATTGAATTATATCTACAATCACCATCGGGTTTTGGTTTTTGTTCTTAAACGTCGCTTCATTCCTCGCTTTCCATATAGCCCAACAAGAAGAATTAATCAGTGCATAAGAAAATTTGCCCTCCTTATTTGATTTTAGAGAAGATGAGATATAATTGATGATCTCAACTAAGCTCCTTTGGGACAAGTCTCCAAACCCACACCAATCAAAAATACGCTTCCAAATTTTCTCCGAAAAGTCACAACTAACAAATACATAATTTACCGATTCTTCCTCTGTCCCACAGAAGGAGCACAAGGTGTCCGGGGTAATCACTCCCCTGTTTCGCAAGTTAGATTTGAGGGGAATTTTATTCAAAACCAATCTCCATGTGAAGCAATTGACTTTGCTTGGAACCTACGAGCACCACCTCACTATTTTTGGAATTGGCTCTTTCTTAGAAACGTCTAAAGCTTGCCTCAGTGATCTAACCGAGAATACACCATTATTTTCGATTAACCATTCTCAACTATCCTTGTTATCTGTGAATTTGAAATTATTCAAAGCTCGGATTAAACTTCAAACTCCAACTTCTCCAAATTAGACAGACACTGTTTCTTCCACTGCCATGAGAACTCGATGCCCGAGGGAGAGATAATCACCCGCTGTCTAACCAAACAAATTTTCTCCTTTTCGATCCTGTAGCACCTTGGAAATTTATCTTTTAGAGGGAGACCTGTTAACCATATATCTTTCCAGAATCGGGTTTTATCACCTACCCCAACTCTTCTGAACAGGTCCCTTAAACTTATCCCAGCCTCCAAGAAGAATGTTTATATCTCTGTAACCTCTTTCCATGTGCCGCTATAGAAGTTTTTTTTGCCATTTTTCCGTCATCAAACGATTTTACTCCATGTATGCTCAATATCACCTGTGCCATAAGGAACCGCTATCATGCCTTATCTTCCACCACCACTTAGCAAGAAGAATGTTGTTGAAGTCTTTTAGGTTTCTAACTCCTAACCCGCCCATGTGCTTGGGAGTTGTCACCTTGTCCCAAGCCACCCAGTTTATACATCTTTTCTCGTCTGTCCCTTTCCACAGAAATCTCCTTCTGATCATCTATAGCTTGTCAATCACTTTAGATGGGGCTTTGTACACTGACATATAATACAGGGGAAGACTACCGAGGATGGAGTTTACTAAGGTAAGCCTGCCACCAAATGAAAGAGAGTTCTTTTTCTACACATTTAATTTGCTTTTGAATCTGTCAACCACCGGGTTCCAGTTTTTTGCTAAGCCTATATTGGCTCCAATGGGCAAACCAAGATATGTAAAGGGGAATTCAGAAGCCTCACAATCCAATAAATTAGCCAATCTGCCCATCTCTATTTCTTCAACCCCAACACCATACACTTTGCTTTTGTGGAAATTCGGTATTTGTATATATTGAGAGCAAATTGAGAAAATGGTTTATTTATGGTGTGAATTGTAAAAGATAAAAGTAAAACAAAAACCAAAAATTTAACGTGATACGTGTATATGGCAAATAGATTGAAAGGTCCTTAGTTACTTCCGTTGTTAAAAAAAATAAAAACATATAATGTATCATTATTGTTAAAAAATGAAAGTCTAAAAGCAAGCATTCAACGGTCAATGGTCAAAATAAGAATAAATGCTAGTCAAAAAGCTTCACAAACCGACAAATAAAAAGCTGCAGTCTGATTACCAAACCACTACTGTAGTACTACATCTCTGGTAACATATCTCCTTCAGCTCCAAGTTCTTCAAATCACGGACAACTCCTTGAAATCTCGCCTCTTGCCACTAGATCTATTACAAAAGACCATATACTTTTGAAGGAGGGCGTCTGCTCATAAGGTATTGTTATTATTATTTTTTTATAGTCAATGATATCTCCTTTATCTATCCTAAAAAGATTTATGCAAATCACTAAAAGGTTCTCCTTCTATTTCACCTTAATTAGTTCATCTATATATTTGGTTTATGTCAATGAGAATAAACAAAAAAACAAAGGTCATATCCCAATATATTTGTCAATAATATACATCTCCGGTGTATAAAACCTATCGATTGTCAATTTCATCTTTATCTCTAACTGACAAGGATTTATTCTGTACCGGTAAATATGTAATGCTTTGAGGCATCCATAACACACAGAAATTTCAGCAACTATGAACTATCCTTCCATTGTTTTTGTTTTGTCAGATTTTTACAATGCATATAATCTTAATCGGTTTTATATCACGACATGAGCAAACAAAAATTGCCGAACCTTTATTCACGATAATAATCTTACGTAAAAACATTTAACTGTTTATACTTGCAGATTAACACACATAGTATTTAACAAACAAAGAAATAAGAAAAAGAGGGTTTAAACCAAGACCCGAAAACTTTAAAGCATGGGAAAGCCTTTTTCGCTGGGGTTTTTTCTATCACATCTTTTGATTTTTTATTGAAAATGTAAATTGGTTTTTTACTTTATAGTTTCCTTCATCACATTACTTTATTTTTAATTTTGATGAATTTTTCTTTAATGTACTGTTTTCTTTTTGGACAGCAGACATTCAATTTTCAGCAAATTGCAAACTAGTTAGTTCCTTTATTTACAGATTTAATCTAATTTGCACATCATTAAACATATAATTAGTTAGGTTTTTTTTGGTAGGCCTAGCTTTTGTTAAATTAATAATATCTCCATTGTTCTTAAAAAATAGTTAGGGTTTTTTTTGAAAATCAAATTCTAATCGGTAGGACTTGCTAATTGAAAGAATTTTAATTTAAGTAAAAGTATTTTAATAATTGAATTGTCAATTGTTACTTGTTATTAAATGTTTATATTAGCAAATGATTCGATTAATTGAATTGCTAAAAGGTTCTTAATTGAAATAATTATGTACTATTTGGTAACATCTTGCTTTGACACTATGTCATCGGTGGAAATTTAGAGGTGTGTTTGATAAACAATAAAAAGAGATGATATTTTGCAAAGCTTTGTCCTTTCAAAATTCGTTGTTGTATATAAACATATATACCATTTTATAGAACATAAATAATAATAAACTTTAACATTTTTGGTTTTCCTTTTTAGACTTAAAAAACAAAAAAAAAAAAAAAATTTAATCCACATCTATAGAACTTAATGGAGCATAAAAAATATCAATGTTGGTATATTTATTTGTTTTTAATTGAAAAAAATAAAGTAGGTGTTCATTCATGCATATTCATATGCATGGGTGCATACACATATATACCATTTTATAGAACATAAATAATAATAAACTTTAACATTTTTGGTTTTCCTTTTTAGACTTAAAAAAAAAAAAAAGAAATTTAATCCACATCTATACAACTTAATGGAGCATAAAAAATATCAATGTTGGTATATTTATTTGTTTTTAATTGAAAAAAATAAAGTAGGTGTTCATTCATGCATATTCATATGCATGGGTGCATACACATATTCATTGACTAAGAATGACTGTATTTTCCAAACCGAGAAACCAATGTACCAAAATTTGTCATTTTTATGCTGTAAAATGGAATGCATGTCGACCCAAGTTAGGCCTCGAGCTGTTGTCTTTCCTGTACAGATGGAGACAACCACAAAAGTTGTCCGTTTCCAGCTATTGAACTTTGTATTCATTTTCTTTTTGTTTGTTCTCATAGACACCAACACAAATAAACTCACAATTGTCATCCTTTTAAATTGGACCATGCTATAACTTGATTTATTTTGAAAAAGTCTTTAGTATATAGTTTCTCATCAGCATCTTTGGACAATAACTTCTGTAGTTGACAACAAATTTTAGGAACCGATTTGAGTTCTGAAAGTTTGACTTTTAAAACTCGTGTTCATAGAAAGATTTCACATTATGATGGTAACAAGGTAACGAATTTTTTCAATCGGATTATTGAACCAGAAAATCTCATTTTTTTCACATTTTTTTGGACTCGTTCTCTACGAAATGTTTGTGAATCTGTTGTTATGGCTAGTGAATGCTAGATTTGTATTGAATGTCCAATTAATCATTCAAAATGCCTTCTGATATGTCTGTCCATTTCTTGGTTCTTGTGGTAAATGGATTGTCAAATTAGATTAAAAATTGAGATTTAATTCGGTGTTAAACTATATATCAGAATAGCAAAGACAATGCATGTTTTTCTTGTGAACTTCCCACACGCATTTTCTTCGTGTAAGCATGACTAATTGTTGTTTGCTTATTTTCATTGGAAAATCCAGGGGAGAGTGAAATCAACCAAGCACATTTTTCGAAATCGTCAAGGATGTTTTTTTCCCCTTTTTTAAGTTTATGACATGGAAGAGAGTCATTTGCTTTATTGTTGGAATCGGTGGTCTCGGAATTACACTTGTGAATATGGATGATGACTCTCAAGGTAAAGTATTATTCACTTATTTCATGTTATCAATTTACATGCACTATATATTACCATTTTTTATCCACAAATGAAACTAGTAGAAAAGATTAAACAAATTAAAAGGACAAATTGGTCCTTTTACGTATTCTTAATGTCAAAAAAAAAAAAAAAAAAACACTATCCATCGCATAAACAAAAAGTGTGACAAAAAAAGTTTTTTGGAATGGTACCGGTTAAAATTGAGAAAACTAGACTTATCCAAGTAGATCACATACGCACAGGAACAAAATTTGTATTTTCAATTTTTTTGCTTTAAGAAAACTAACAAATTATTAGAATGCAATGTGTTAGTTTATTATACCTCCAATGTATTGCCTTTTCTAGTTGAGATCAATCTCAAACATCATCATCTTGATGCACTTTTCTTCAGCAAGACGATGGTAACACAAGTTGATGTCAACAAAGAAACTAACATCGTGTTTATTGATCCCACAGAAAAGTTGAACTACGTACACACATATTTATAGATTTGAACCATCACAATGGTTCAGTCATAACGGTCACACCTGTTCACATTTGGCGGTTTTACCATAGTTTAACTAATCCCAACCGTTATAAACTACCAAAATTAACTACCTAATTGTGACAATTGTCAAAATTCAGGTTATTTCTAGACTTGAATATCTTAAATTGCATGTTTAGACACGACACATTCCGGACTTAGTAATTAGTTACTAAGTCATGATCTACTAGAAACTTGGAAACAATTAGAAGCAAGAGAAAGTTTACTTAGTATTCACATTGGTACATGAATTATTTAACTATCTTATAAAATACTGAATAAAACTACATAACTTGTTGCAATGTGTGTGTGTGTGTGTGTGTTTGTATATATATATATATATATATATATATATATATATATATATATATATATATATATATGGGCATGGGGAATATATGGCTGTCATGTATCCAATGTCACTACAAGAAACGAAGCCTGTAGAGACAAAGGCTATAGGGACGACACACGTCGTCGCTATAGATACACCATTTTATGGTCAACTGGAGGATATAATACAGTTGAACTATCTAAATGGTTACTCGGTTGTACTATTTCGTTGTAAATGGTTCAACACATCGGGGAAGAGGCGATTGATTGATAAAAATGGTATCGTTGCTATCGACATCAGCCGTGAAAGGTATGTCGGTAAGGCATGGTACGATACTCAACAATACATTTTAGCCACACAAGCAAAGCAAGTGTTTTATCTCCAAGATCTTTCTCGAAACCCAAATAATTGGAGGGTCGTGGAAGACGTTCACCATCGGAAACTTTAGGATCATCCAAGTATCCCTGTTGTTAATGATGTAGATGTCTTGCAAGACACTCAATCGTCTGATTATGACTTGGTTGTCGACATAGGCGATGCTGGTGAAACAAGTACGGTTGTTGAGAGAGTTGTCGCCCCTGTTATGGAAGATCAATTATTTTCATTGTAACTTGGTTGTCGACTTAGGCTATTTGCCTATGCAAGCAAGTTTAGATGTAGTTGATGAATCAAATGATGACCCTATTCCAGAGGATGAAAATTTTATTGATGATGATGAAGAGGACGGTGACATGTACCCTTCAGAAGACGAGCTCATTGTTGATACAGATGATAACGATGATGATGATGATGATATAGATGCATGTTATTCTAGTGATGGCTCTGATTGAATGTAATGTAATGTTTTTCTGTATGTTTAATGGATGGTTTTTGTTAAATTGTTATGGTGTTGCTTATATTAAATTGTTGCTTATAATATTTGTTAAAGATATGTATGTTATTTATTTCAATTGAAGGCATGGCAACACGTGTTGCCAGAGGTCACGGTGGAGATGGTGGGGCTGAGCATCCACGAGGCCCAGATATGATTCCTTGAACTTGCGAGTCATGTAAGTAACTTGTTCCAATTTACTGTATGATTTTATATTGGATATTTTTTTTTACTTACTAACTTGTCAATTACATGTATCAATGCAGCTAAACCCAAAAAGACTCGTGGAAAGGGAAAAGACTTGAATCTTCTTGAAGAGTTCGCAAAAAACAATGAGCAAAAGTTCTCTCTTTTGTTAGATGACGAGGGACAAAAGTTCAAAATGATCGGAGATAACTACCAGATGTATACACGATTTGTAATCAAACGAGGTTGGTAGAAGAGTGTCAATGCACTATCGCAGTTGGAATGCTGTGCCTAGCAAACACAAGAGAGAGATTTATCCGACGCTTCATGTAAGTATATGATATAATGTTTTATTTTTCTTGCAATTTTATAATTTCTAAATATCATCTAATTCTTTGTTTTGCAGCACTATTTTGATATTGATTATTGGAAGAACACACAATATTGGAATGGCGTTGTACATGGAATAGAGGCCAACTGTGGCAACGCATACAAGCGACGAAAATACGATTTGAAAGTACATTTTGATGAGCAAGGAGGTTACGCAGATATTGAGAGGGCAAGGGCGCATCCCCAACCGACACAGACTCCCTGGGCATGGGGGAAGGTAATTGATAAATTATTTACCACAGATAAGTACAAAACCCATTCAGAAAAAAACAAAGGCAACAGAGAACTTCTACCGTATACAAGTTCCCATGGGACGGAATCATATGCCCAAAAACGATATAAAGAAGCAAGTATTTTTTAAGTATTTGAGGAGTTATTAATAAGTCTATGAAATTATATTAACTCTTGATGTTAATTTATACGTCCAAAAAACCGGCAAGAGTAGCGACATAGATGTGTGGAGAAAAAACCACTTCAAAGAAGGTCGTGGTTGGGTGAATGATAAAGCACAAGCTGATTGGGTAAGTAAAATTTCTAGCTATATATATGTTTTTAGTATGTTTTTTTTATTGCGTAACATATTGATATGCAATTTAGTGTAGAATGTCTATTTTGGTATTGGAAATCATTGCATATATTGAAATATGAGAATTGTTATTGTTATTATTTATAGGTAAACAAGTTGGTTATCTATTTTATAGCAGTTATGCTGTCGAATTTTATAGGAAAAAAATACAAGTCGAGTACAAAACAATGCTTGACAAAGCTAACGGTGACGAGTCAAAGGTTAATGAAGTTAAATGCCTTCAACGTGCGCTTGGAGAAAGACATGGCCATACACGGGGAGTTGGTAGAAAAATAAAAAATATCCCAGCCCACCACGTACCGGATGCTTCAACATCATCCCAAAACTTTAACCAAATGGCCCAACAGTTTACCCAACAGTTTATCCAGCAGTTGACCCAACAATTTAATCAACACTTACAAACAATTTTCACACAAAATAACATACCGTTTCAACCGTTTCAATTCGATCCAACACAACTACAAATTCAATCTCCAAACAACCAAGGAGGTGGAACCGGAAATGAAGATGAAATCGCATATGATATTCAAGGAGATGATGCCGGAAATGTAGTTGAAACCGAAAGTGAAAGTGATTAAAACTTTTAAATGTTTTAGTATTCATGTTTTGACGAACAACTTTTGTATAATATTTTACATGTTAACTTTATGTGTTATTGGTATGTTGTTTTAAATGTTTTAGTATTATGTTTTTTTATATTTTGCAGAATTAAATTGTTAATTTATATAAAATTAGACATTTTGTAGAAAATATAAAAAGAACCTGTACAGTGGCTATAGGGACGATATTTAGACTCTAAAGCCTAGACTATAGGGACGACATGTCGTCCCAACAGATTATGCGAATTTCTTCTAACGGCTTTTAGTGACGACAAGTCGTCGCAATAGCTGGATCTATAGAAATGACATGTCGTCCCTATATGGCTTTTAGTGACGACATGTCGTCGCAATAGCTGGGTCTATAGGGACGACATGTCGTTTCTATAGATCCAGCTATTGCAACGACTTGTCGTCACTAAAAGCCGTTATTTTGAAATCGAACATTTTTTGAAACGACTTTATAGTAACGAAATGTCGTCTCTATAGCCGGACTATAGAGACGAAGGCTATAGGGACGACATTTTTTTTTTCTATAGGGACCAATTTGTAGGCACGAAGGCTATAGGGACGACATATCGTTGGAAGGGGCTATAGGGACGACTTTGAGGTCTATAGGGATGACAATAGTCCTCCCTATAGCCTTCGATTCTTGTAGTATAGAACCGACAAAACTATGTAGTTTTACGTTAAATCAAATCAAATCTTTCTATATTTTTTTACTTGTTTATATTTTCTATAAGTTTTTGTATAATTTATTGTGGTCTATGGCATTAATTTAATACAATTGCAGCATCCATGGATCATGCATTATCATAGTCGTTGACGGTTAGATGGTGTGAGTTTAGAAGATTCGTAAATGTATAGGTCCCTTCATAATTCTTATGATTTAAAATTAAGATTCAACGATATCTATGAAAACAATCGAAAACTCTTGCAAAACCCCATGATAATCAATGCATCAGAAGCAAAATGAATGGAAATTTAAAGCGGATATATATAATATATAAAAGCATGACACGTAGCATTCATGATCATAACCTAACCCTTACTTCATCAAATTTTATGATTATCGTTTTTTTACAATGTGCGCCAAAGTCCACCATCAAGATCCAATTTTGATTTACTAATTTCAGATATATTTTTGTATGCAGCAACTTTGCTGAAAGAAAGACGGAATAAGAAAGAGAACATGGAGGAGTGAAGAAGATAAGGTCTATGCAGGCATGAAGAAGAAAAATCCTAACGTGGAGAGAAATTAGGAGAAAATCACGGTTTTTATTTTTTTGATGAATTTAATCAAATACGACGTTGTTTTAGTAAGTTCTGTATACAACTTTACATCCATGACAACCATATATTCACTTTTGCATATATATATATATATATATATATATATATATATATATATATATATATATATATATATATATATATATATATATATATATATATATATATATATATATATATATATATATATATATAGGGCTAGGATCAAATATATCCATACAAGTATTGTGTAACCTTGAAACTCAATCTGGACCACTCATTTAAAACACATTCTTTTCAGAATGTACAAAATTTAGCTCATTCTTTTAAGAATGGTAAGAACTCATTCTGTCAAAAACTTATTCTGTCAAGAATGTGTTTTTTTCATTGTTACAAGAATGAAATCTGATGGCCATGATTTGGTTACAGGGTAACACAATAAGTGTCATTCTTATTATAACCTAGCCCTATATATATATATATATATATATATATATATATATATATATATATATATATATATATATATATATATATATATATATATATATATATATATATATATATATATATATATATATATATATATATATATATATATATAGACTAAATATCAAATGGGAACCATTTTTTTCCTAGGAACCTAGGAACCTTTTGACTGAAACTTTTTTTTCAAAAAAATGACATAATACACCTAATCGCTTATATTTAAGACCTTTTGTAAAAAAAATTTGAAAAAAAAACATGTATACACGAAATGTGTACATATGCACGAAACGTGATCATATACACATTTGCGAAAAAAGTGCATATATGCACATTTCGTGTATACATATTATTTTTCAATTTTTTTTACAAAAAGTCTTAAATATAAGCGACTAGGTGTATTATGTCATTTTTAAAAAAAAAAATATTTCAGTCAAAAGGTTCCTAGGTTTCTAGGAAAAAATGGTGCTTCCTTGAAACGGACTATATATATATATATATATATATATATATATATATATATATATATATATATATATATATATATATATATATATATATATATATATATATATATATATATATATATATATATATATATATATATATATATATATATATATATATATATATATATATATATATATATATATATATATATATATATATATATCTTATCCTAATAAATAAGTAACTCAAAGCCACATGTCATCTTCTCATTGAATTTGCCACATGTCATTTTCTCATAATTTTAAATTTCTTTAAAAAATTAATTGGTTTGAAACGTTTCTAACTCATTAATGATCGCTTTAATTATCATTCAATTTCAAAATTAATTGTTATCATTCAAATTCAAAATTAATTGTTTTTAATATCATATTATTTTTTAATGTGTAGAATAATTTGTGAGTTTTGAAGAACGATTCCAATAATAATAGTGAATTTGATTTTAGTACCGGTGACATTTTTATAATTAATTATATTTATGAAAATACAAAGTTGTAATAGTAAAAATCAAAAGCAAGATGTCACGATACACAAACAAATTTCTTATGTAAAATTATTAATGTTTAGATACTCTTAATTAATATTTTTTTGCTTCATCCCGTGTAATACACGGGTCTTACAACTAGTATATATATATATATATATATATATATATATATATATATATATATATATATATATATATATATATATATATTCATATGTGGAGAGTAAATATTTTGTGAATGTGTGATGCATTATGGTCCAATCATTTCTTAGGGGTATTTCCGGAATTGTTAATTAAATTAATTATTATTTAATTTTAATTATTTAAAATTTTGGTAACAAATTAATGACTTAAAACTATAATTATGGAATAATTTGACCAATTTCTATATACACGGTCAAACCTTAATTGCCCACTCATTCATCCCTCGCCTTTTCTCTTTCTCCGTAATTCTCTTCAGCGTCAACAAGCCCTCCTCCACATCTCAGAAAATTCACGCCGGCAATACCACCGCCGCCTCCCGCTGCCGGCGGCGCTGCTGCTGCCCCAGAACGCCGTCTGGCTATCGCCACTGCTGCTGCTCACCTCCGCTGCTTCCGCCGCCTGTGTAATTGTATGGTATCACACTTTTGAAATTATTTTACGAATTCACCCATAATCGATCGAACAGATTATTCATTCGATTTTTTTTCTTTGTATGCAGGGGCTAGACCGTGATGTACATTGGGAGATGCAAAAATGTTGGATACTTTTTTCCTTTAAATTGCTTTCAAACAGGGTACGCACATTTTAAAAGGGTTTTGATTTGGTAATTTGAAGATATTCTAATTTTGTTTCCATTTATTTTTCACTTAAATCCAAGAACCGTCAATTTTTTGCAACTGCGACGCATCGAATGGAGGACACTGGTTTATATGGATTCAATCATTTAAAAATCCCCAAGGGGTTTCAGCGTTTTGTAGATGCAGCCATTGAAAGGTAAAAATAGAGTGAAATCAATAGTTGTTCATCACTTCATATGCTGTAAAAAAAAATATGCTGTAAACGTAATAAATTAGAAACGACAAATTGAATTACTACTTATGCCAGATTTTGTGTGTTATTTTTTTTCCTTGACAGGTCTAATGAACTTGTTGGCTAGATTTCTCAAATGCCTTCCTCTGTTGAAATTATCAACGCCATGGATGAAATATCAAACACGGTGAGGATTTTGCGAATTTGCGTCGGTTAATTTTACTTCCTTTTTCTATTTTATATCAATTTGATAAAAAATGTCGTTAAATAAAAAAATGAATCTAAAAAAAAATAAAAAAATGTCGTTAAAGCTGCCGTTCTAAAAAAAAATAAAAAAAGCTAAAAAAATGAATCTACGTGGTTATATTACCGATGATATAATTAAAATATCAAGATTTTGGGCATTCTTCCTTGGTGTTCAAGATCTACCGTTTATTGTAGCATAGATGAAATAGTCTTCGGTTAAATCTATACTTATTGAATTAAGGTATATTTTTGTTTCTTTTTTCCAAGTAAAAAATTATACAATCCTAATGGGCATTGGTTCAAATGTTTTAATGTGTGGTATAGAAGCCATTATGATGCTCTTGGAATCTCCTGTTGGAGTTCGCTTTTCCTACACATACATATAGACTTGTGATATACATTCTGATTTCCAGCTCTTAAATTCTAAATAGACTTGCTTTTACAGTTTCTACCAAAGTTTATGACTAATTGTAGATTGATTTTGATTAATGGAATTATGCAGATCAATCATGAATACAAACAAAAATCCATGAGACAACTAGATTAGGAGGTAATTATTGTGTATGGTCTTAATTAGTATTATAAAGCTTTGACTGACCACACCTTGAACAACATTTGTGACTTTTGTAGATGTTCAAACTCTCACCAAATCCAATATGATTATTGAAGAATGGAACGCGGTCTGTTATGATTCTTTCAGAATATAGTTTTGATGATTCATTCAGAATACATTCTCTGAAGCTTTATCATAAGACATTCTGTTATGATTCTTTTAGAATACATTCTCTTTCAAAATACATTATGTTATTTGTCCATTTATTGTGATAGAATGTGTTAGTCTTTTGATTTATTTTTCTACTTTTTAAGAATGGTTATCCATATGTCTTAATGTATTTGTCCATTTTTTTTATTAATGATTATTCAATAATGTTGCCTGTATTTGTGTATTATATGCAGTCGAATTCTTTTAGAATGAAGTCTAACTTTCAGAATGTATTTAGTATTCTTTTAGAATGTATTTATCATTATATTACTCTTGAAAAGGGTATAAGTGTATTCTTCCAGAATACAAACAAACACATTGTTAAAGAATTAAATCTGGTTGTAAATAAAAAAAAAGATACAAATAGGTAAGAATTATAAGAATGAAAAGTATGATCATGCAAGATAACTAATTAAATTCTAATTCCTAAATATCCGCACATTCCAAAATTTGTCATGGGTAAATTTGACTAATTTACCCTTATTGATTTTATTTAATTACAAATAATTAATTTTTATTCAATTAATTACGATCATGCCATCATCATCTTAACCATTCATTCTTTTCATCTAATGGATGATATTGTCTCACACGATCACCCAATATTTGTGTTCCACATTTGATCCATATATATATATATATATATATATATATATATATATATATATATATATATATATATATATATATATATATATATATATATATATATATATATATATATATATATATAGGGGTGGGTTCAATACAGAACCATGTTCATCAATGAACATAAATCCCAAAAACCCAAAAACCAAAGACCGTAAAAGATTTTACCATGTAATCGGCATTCTCCAATTTGACAAACATCTTCTCTATTAGGGTTTAGTTGAGGTGTGAACTGTTTTTTGTAGTTTATTCATGCTTAATATTGGTTTGGTTCGTAAAAGATTTTACCCTGTAATCTATGTTCATTAATGAACATATGTTCATTAATGAACATATGTTCATTAATGAACATATGTTCATGTATGAACATATGATTTTCTATTAGCTGTTTACGTTTTGACAGAAGCAACATCTTCGACAGGGAAGTGCCTCATACAATGAATCAGTTAGTTAAAAAGAACCAGAGAGGATTAATTCAACATGCTAATCATTTTTCTAACTTGATTTATTATCATTTTAATTTATAGTTATTGTGCAAACTTATCAGGAAATAGGGGTTAATCTTCGCACGATGCTGCAAATTAAACCCGTCTGATGTTGGCAAAATTTGTATAAATACAATATGCACAAAAAAAAATTTGGTAGGAATAATTGTAAGTATAACACTTTGAAAAGGATTTAAAACTAATAAAGGGAGAGGGAAGTTCCACAACTTTCTCAATTTAAGCAGCTTCGAAGATAAACATAGGCTAAATTCATGATTAGTGGCATAGAATTTGACATATGCAACCACCGATAGGCAATGAAGCAATACAATATAGTCTAACACTACCACAATAAAATAAGAAAAAAATGTTAACTTAATCTAAGCTTTGATATTTTTATTTGGTACATTAAGTGTCAACCTGTGTGGCGTTTTACTTGCAAGCCTCATGTGTTGATATTTGTCAGAATTCATGAGACAAATAAAAAATGGCTTAGTAAAATTTTGATGAAAAAGTAAATAATTGAAATGTATAGGATTGTTTCAATAATTAAAAAAATACTATCTTAGAAAATGTTGGGACATTGCCAGGATGAAACTTAGCACCAACTTATTACATGTAATTAATGTTTCGATAGCTCTCAAACCTGAAAATTCAAAAAAATAATAACGAACTCAAGTATTTTTAAGGTGTGACGGATCACACCTTTAAAGAAAGCTCAAAATTGGCCAAAAGTGAATAGAAATATAGGCTTAACATGACAACGAAACTAAAATTTGGAACTCAAAACTTAAAAAATATGAAATAATTTGAACTATACTCATGGATTGTAGTCTCTCCAAACTCAATATCATGGAAGTATGTGATTCAAAGGAGTAGTTTGTCTGTAACCACATATCTCCTAAAAGTGTAATTGAAAGATTCAATAAATTTGAGAATTATTTTCAAAGAATTAAAAGATGAGATGCATACCAGTTTGATTAAATATGTAATACTAAATCCAGGAACTGTTAGATGAATCAAACAACATAAAAAACCACAAAATTTAACCCTAATTTCTTCAAACATTAAACATAAAAGATTTGGTTCAAGAGCAAATAAGAAAAGAACAGCAAGATTAAAAACATTTAGGTGCAAGACTCGAACCCCTGCATTCATCTCAATGAAAAAACACCGAAGCACCAAATCGGTAGGCCAAGCATCAGTAATGTCTAAAAATTGTGATGGATGGAATTTGGACCCAAGATAAGAAAGATGATCAGCAGAAGTAATGAACATATGTTTATTAATGAACATATGTTCATTAATGAACATATGTTCATTCATTAATGAACATATGTTCATTAATGAACATAATGAACATATGTTCATTAATGAACATATGTTCATGAAATTTCAATTGCTGAATCAGAAGAAAAAAAGTCAAATTAAATGGTAGGAACCACAGCTAAAACTTACTTTGAAGCTTCATACACGAAAACAAACCAGGTAAGCGCCTTATACACGAGATGAAAAGCCGGATCCGACAACCAAGGAGCGACTGTGTCGATCGGCAACATTTGAGCAAAGATTTCGAGTGGTTGTTGTTAATCGGATGATGAAATTGCGAAGCTGTGTCGACGAATGAGGAAAGAAGCAAACCCTATGCCATGATTATGCCTTTTGTTGACAATGGATGGATCAATTGTTGATTGGTAGTGAATCGAAATTGGGGAAATTTATTCATTCAATTGGATGAAGTACGAGTCTCACTTTGTTCGAACAAGATTAGCCTGATGAAATTGTTGATTGGGGTGTCGGTTTTGGGGTTTTCGGGATTTATGTTCATTGATGAACATTGTTCTGCAGTTAGGTGATTTAATTTGGTTCTGCATTGAACCCGTCTCTCTCTCTCTCTCTCTCTATATATATATATATATATATATATATATATATATATATATATATATATATATATATATATATATATATATATATATATATATATATATATATATATATATATATATATATAGGGATGGGTTCAATGCAGAACCAAATTAAATCACCTAACTGCAGAACCATGTTGTTAACCGTAAGATTAAAATCTAAGTAAAAGGGTACGATCGTCAAAAAACTTAAATTGCTATGTTCATCAATGAACATATGTTCATCTATGAACATATGTTCATCAATGAACATCAATTTATTCTCATATTTTGTATCACATTTTTTGATGTTCTGTATTTTCATCCATGAATATGTTGATCCATGAACATAAAACTATTCTCATGTATCACATCCATGAACGCAATGTACACATATAATGATCGTATTATCATGTTAGTCCTCTGTGTTCATATATGAACATATGTTCATCCATGAACATATGTTCATTTATGAACATATGTTCATTTATGAACATATGTTCATTTATGAACATATGTTCATTTATGAACATTCTGTATACAACTGTGCAGAATATGAAAATACATTTTCTAAAAGTACAATGTCTAAAAAGAACACAAATACCAAAATCATGTATGAATATATGTTCATTTTTATCAAAACAACAATGGAGAAAAGAAAATAGATAGCAAAATTTCATGAAAGAAAAAGTTCATCTTCTGTCAGTTCTTCTCCTTTAAGAAGCTTGTAGCTGTCCACAACAGAGAGGCCCCGTTTAATTTTCCTGTATACATCACATTTTGTCGTAATATGTTCATTTATGAACATACATTGCCAAAAAAACATATATGGACCACGATACCAACAATAGAGCAGAAAAGGAAATCGGACTCAAACACATATGTTCACTAATGAACATATGTTCATTAATAAACATATGTTCACTAATGAACATATGTTCATTAATGAACATATATTGCAAACAAATGGTTATGAATCACGTTACCGACAACAAAGCAGGAACAAATGGATCAAACACATATGTTCACTAATGAACATATGTTCATTAATGAACATATGTTCATTAATGAACATATGTTCACTAATGAACATATGTTCATTAATGAACATATATTGCAAACAAATGGTTATGAATCACGTTACCGACAACAAAGCAGGAACAAATGGATCAAACACATATGTTCACTAATGAACTTAATGAACATATGTTCATTAATGAACATATATTGCAAACAAATGGTTATGAATCACGTTACCGACAACAAAGCAGGAACAAATGGATAATTATAGATATGAAATCGGAATCAAACACATTCAATATGAGAACAATGTAATTTGAACTTTTGACGTTCAATCGATTGGAAAGTAATCAGAATTACCAATCCAAGGAATTGAATATAAACTGAAATCGAGAACATACCTGCGATAAACCCTAGAATCAAGAACAGTGGAATTGGGCGGATTCAGTGACTGTAAGATGCGCAATGGAGATTTCTGAAATCGATTTCTGCAATCGATTTCCGATGCGATATTCAAGTACTGTGAGAACTATAAGATTGGTTTTGGGATCGCTAGGGCTGAAGATTAGGGATCGCTAGGTTTATCAATTGAGATCGATTGATCGATGGATTTGGGATCGATGGATCGATGCGATATTCAAGCACTTTGAGAACTATAAGATCGCTAGGGCTGAAGATCGATTTAATCCTGATTCAATCCTCCCTTCAAATCCATGTTACGATGATGAACTAGAGGTCTTTTGACAATAACGTAAGAAGATAATAATGGCTATGATGAACATTAGATTGTGGTGGAAGGTGGAGATGAAAACGGGTGAAGATGGTGATCGATTGGGATGAAACTGGTAGTACGCTAGGTTTGATTTCAAAAGATGGGTTAAAAACCCAATATACCCTTACTTAGGAATAATCCCCTGCATAAGGTGTATAATTTTATGGTGCATCCTTTTTAATCTAAGACGTTGATATAATGATCCAAGGGTTTTAAGGATGGTTCTGTGGTTAGGTGATTTAATTTTGGTTTTGCATTGAACCCATATATATATATATATATATATATATATATATATATATATATATATATATATATATATATATATATATATATATATATATATATATATATATATATATATATATATATATATATATATATATATATATATATATATATATATATATATATATATATATATATATATATATATATATATATGGATGAGTTCAATACAGAACCAAATTAAATCGCCTAACTGCAGAACCATCATTATAACCGTTGGATCATTATATCAATGGGTTAGATTAAAAGGGACGCACTAAGAAATTATGCACCTAATGTAGGGAATCAAACCCAGGTAAGGGCATATTGGGTTTTTTTTCCCATCCCTAAAATATAGGAGCGTCAAATGTTGCGTGATTTTTTGAAACAAATGTTCATCTATGAACATATGTTCATCTATGAACATATGTTCATCTATGAATATATGTTCATCAATGAACATTTGTTCATCAATGAACATATTCTATATGTTAGGTCTAAATCGGATTTCAAATACGTAACTGAGATGGAACTATATTTTTGGGATATATGTTCATTGATGAACATGTTCATCAATGAACATTTGTTCATCAATGAACATTTGTTCATCAATGAACATATTCTATATGTTAGGTCTAAATCGGATTGCAAATACGAAACTGAGATGAAATTATATTTTTGGGATGTATGTTCATTGATGAACATTTGTTCATTGATGAACATTTGTTCATTGATGAACATTTATTCATTGATGAACATTTGTTCATTGATGAACATTTGAGATCACAAATCGAGATCTGTGAGATGTTGAAATCAACAGTCAATGTTGAAAATATGAAACGATTGTGATGATGATTGATTTAGGATCGAATATTCTAATGGAAAGATACATATGTATGCAATTTTTGTTGGATCTGAACAAAGATGACGACGATTCGACGGTGATGTTTTTGACGTTATCAATTCCAAGATCTTTGATTTGTTCATTGATGAACATTTGTTCATTGATGAACATTTGTTCATTTACTGGACGTATTTATTGGAGGTTGTTATTTCTCGTATTTCTATTTTACCATCATACCCTTAATGAAGGAATCAAATCTAACGGTTAAGAACATGGTTCTGCAATTAGGTGATTTAATTTGGTTCTGCATTGAACCCATCTATATATATATATATATATATATATATATATATATATATATATATATATATATATATATATATATATATATATATATATATATATATATATATATATATATATATATATATACATATACATACACACTATACACACACACACATACACACACGCACGAAATGTTTAAAATGGTGAACAATTGGAGTAATTTAAAAATCTAACTATATTAGTTCTAGCTTTAACAATTTTATTTAGTTGTAAACAATTCAAAATATTTCTTTTTTTACCCATTATAATACTCACAGGAATTAAAATTTTCTAAAATATTAATAATATACTACTTACATAAAATTTTATAAATTATAAAACGTACTAAATTATTATCACCTTACTAAAACCAAATAGGTTGGTAGAAGAGTTCCAATGCACTATTGCACTATTGCAGTTGGAACAATGTTCCTGACAGATACAATAGAGACATTTATCCGACACTTCATGTAAGTATACAATATAATGTTTTATTTTTCCTTCAATTTTATAATTTGTAAATGTCTTCTAATCCTTTGTTTTGCAGCATTATTTTGATCTTGATTGTCGGAGGAACACACCACATTGGAATGGACTTGTACTTGGAATAAAGACCGACTGTGCCAACAGCTACAAGCAACGAAAACACGACTTGAAAAGACATTTTACTGACCATGGAGGTTATGCGGATATTGAGAGGGCAAGAACACATCCCCCGCCTACACAGACTCCCCAGGCGTGGGGGAGGTCATTGATAGATTATTTACCACAGAGAAGTACAAGATCCGTTCGGAAAAAAATAAAGGCAACAGAGAACAACAACCGTATACAAGTTCTCATGGGACTAAATCATATCCACAAAACCGACATAAAGAAGTAAGAAGTTTTTAAGTATTTGAGGAGTTATTAATAACTCTATGAAATTTTATTAAATCTTGTTGTTAATTTATAGGTCGTTGCAACCGGCAAGAGTAGCCATGTAGAAGGGTGGAGAAAAAGTCATTTCAAGGAAGGTCGTGGTTGGGTGAATAATTGTGCAGAAGCTGATTACGTAAGTAAATTTTCTAGAAGTATGTTGTTATATTGTGTAACATATTGATATGCAATTTAGTGTAGAATGTCTATATGAGAATTATTATTGTTATTATTTATAGGTAAACAAGTTGGTTATCCATCTTATATCAGTTATGCTATCGAATTTTAGATATAAAAACTAATGTACATTTGTTGTTTTGCTTAATGTAGGAAAAAATCCAAGCTGACTACAAAACCATGCTAGACAAAGTTGATGGTGATGACTCAAAGGTTGTTGAGATTAAATGCCTTAAACGTGCGCTTGGAGAAAGGCGTGGGCATACACGGGGAATTGGTAGAAAAGTCAAGAATATCTCAGCTTACCACGCACCGGATGCTTCGTACATCAACCCATAACTTCAACCAAATGACTCAACAATTTACCCAACAGTTTACCCAACAATTGACTCAGCAGCTGACTTAACGATTAAGTCAACAGTTTAATCAACACATGCAATCAATTTTTACCCAAAATAACATTCCACAACCGTTTCAACCGTTTCAATTTCAAGTTGATCCACCACAACTACAATCTATATGGGTTCAATCTCCAAACAACCAAGGAGGTGGCGCCGGAAATGAAGATGAAACCGCAAATGATAGTAAAGGAGGTAGCGCCGGAAATGAAGGTGAAACCGGAAGTGAAAGCGATTAAAACAATTTGATGAACAACTTTTGTGTAACATTTGGATGATATTTTATATATTAACGTTATGTGTTTTGGTAAATTAATAATTATGTGTTATTGGTACGTTGTTTTAAATGTTTTAGTATTCATTATTTTATATTTTGCTGAATTGTATTGCTAATATATATAATATTTGATATTTTGTGGAAACCGAAAAAAAACATTTACAAAATCTAAGAGTCTAT
Source organism: Cichorium intybus (assembly GCA_023525715.1). NCBI lineage: Eukaryota > Viridiplantae > Streptophyta > Magnoliopsida > Asterales > Asteraceae > Cichorium > Cichorium intybus. The sequence goes on along the minus strand of CM042015.1, from coordinate 63,588,933 downwards.
AGGGAGGGCATTTAGTCTCTACAGTCAGGTGGCTATAGGGACGATATTTCGTCCCAATAGCTTATGCGAGTTTTTTCAACACATATATAGTGACGATAGGTCGTCGCAATAGCCAAGGTGACATGTTGTCCCTATAGCCCTGGCTATTGCGATGACTTGTCGTCACTACAGTCCATTATTTTGAAATTGAAGCTTTTTTAAAACGAATCCATAGGCACGAAATATCGTCTCTATAGCCTAGCTATAGAGACAATGTCTATATGTTAGGTCATTTATGTGGTTGAGTCAATTGCGCATGTAATTATGCCTTTAGTTTAGCCGATCAATAAATGGATGGGCCTGTCCATTACATAATTAGTTTAGACTATAAAAGGCATGCAAATACCCTAATTAGGGTTAACCTTTTTTTGTAATCTTTTACACGCCTCTCATACCGAATACTTCTCTTTGAATTGTTCTTAAGAGTTGCAATACAATCATTCAGCCATCGTTCTTCATATTTTGATCTTGTTACTTATTCCGCATATTTGAATCCATCGATCTATTGTTTATTTGTTCTCACAATTGGTATCAGAGCGGGAGAGTGTGTAATCGATACACCATTCTTCTGTCGAGTTTATAAAAGTTTGATCTTAGAACTGTTCAGGTTTGTTTTAATCGTCTTAATCAATTTCAAACAACAGATCTTGATTTATTGCTTATTGTTCTTACTCAATCTGCATCTTACACATCTGATTCAAAATTTTTTAAAAAGATCAAATGGCTCATGAAGATACTCATTCATTGTCATTCAATTTGTCTAACAGTATTGGATCCACCACAAGGATCCCAATTCTTTTTACAAATGATTATGAGGTTTGGGCACTGCATTTTGAAGACTATGTTCTGGGGATAGAAGAACATGGATCTACTATTTGGCATGCAATAACTGAAGAAACGTTTGCTCATACTGCTACCAGAAAATTTATCAAAAACCTTAGCGAGTACAATGCTCTTCTTCTTGCTCACGCCAACACTCCTCTAGATGTGAAAAAAAAAATAATGTGCAATATTAAAGCCTTCAGAATCATAAGGTTTACACTTCCTCTAGACACGATAGATTACTCAGCTCGTGTGAAACAGCCAAGGAAATCTAGGATCGGCTGAAGGAATTGTATTCTGGAGACACTGATCTTGAGCATTCAGTCCAAACTACTATACTTTCTGAGTTTGGATCCTTTGTTCAAACTTTTTTGATGAAACCTTGGTTCAGACGTTTAACCGCTACAATCACCTCTTGAGCAGGTTGCTCAAATACAAAATTGCTTGTAGCGTTATAGAGCAAAAAGTCACATTTCTGAATAGCCTCCGAACTGAATGGAAGGCTGTTGTATCAACCATCAAAGCTCATGAGCAATTCAAGAGCTATACTCTAGCAAAACTGGTGGGCATTCTCAAATTCCACGAAAATGAAGTCACTGCTGCAACGATAGTCACTTCTAGTATGTGTTCACTTGCCCTCGTTGCAAAGGAAAGAACACCACCGAGAACGATTCGGAATCAGACTTTTCCGATGAAGAACTGACCAGAGAATACAAGGCTCTCATGGTTTCAAACCCGAAAAAGTTCTTCAAGAAGAACTTTTCGAAATTCAAAAATCGTGGTAAATAATGAAACTTCAGTTCAGAGAAGCCCAAAGAATATAGCTTTAAGAAGCAGAAGTCTGAACTGGAGAAAAAGTTGGTTGGTGACTCTGGTAATGATTGCTATTATTGTAAACACAAGAACCATTTTGCAAAGGATTGCTTGCTCCGAAAGCAAAAAGAAAAGAAGGAGCAAGTCAAAGATGATGCCTATTACGCCCAGAAGATTGAAGATATGAAGAAGAAAGAGGCTTCAAATGCAAAGGCAACTTTTGTGGTACAAGAGGATGATGAGGATGGTGTCGTTGAGGTCTGGTCAACGGATTCAGAAGATGAAGAAGTTAGGAAGCCGACGCATGGTTGATGTTTCATGGTGAAGGAGGATAGTTCCGAATGAATAAGGTATTCTACTGACGGATGCCAGACGTCAGCGAGTTGTTTTGCTGCGAAACCTGTTTCGGAACAGGTAAAGGAATATGAAGATGTTGTCAATAAGGTACACTTTATTCTTAAATCTCTGAATATTTTCTCTTCTACTTATGATACAGAATTAGATGATTTAAGGTTTACTGTTTCAAGTTTTAGTGACAGTTTAAAACGAACACGCCTTAACAATTCTATTCTAAATGATCAATTGATCAGGGTGACACTTAAGAATGAGGAGAGGAGAATGAAAATCGAAGCCTTGGAGTTGGAGTTGGTTAGGGCTAGGGATGACATTATTTATGTCAAAAGAGACAATTTTTCACTTGTTAAACAAAGAAACATTTTCTGTTTGATTGCAAAACGCCTTTATAACAATATTACTCAACTGCGTATTGATTGTGATATAAGCAGGGAATTACATAAAATGATTTTGCCCTTTCTCGAATTGAAAGAGGACGAAATCGATGATGATTGTTATAAGTGCGAAACAATTGTTTCTTCTGACGAAGTGCCGGAATCCTATCGTATCGGACTTGAGAAAATTGAAAATTACATTCAGCCCAAAGAACACAAGGCATGTTGAAAGAATTTTTAACAGAAAATGATAAAAATGAAATTAAATCAGCCACTCAGCCACTTTACAAAAGTTTCATTCGTTGTGCAAGAAATTGTACTCCGAAAATACTCTTACTTCTGAGAATATTTCCGAATTTGATGAAACTGAAATGAGTGAAATATCTGTGTAGGATGAAATCGATTGCTCGGCATTTGTAAACAAACAAACTGAACCTAAGAAACATCTCATTTCCAGGAATTCAGTTGAATTTGCTCGAATTTTTGAAAATAAAGGATCACAAGTTTTAAATGAACAAGCAACAATTTTTCCAAAAGTTAAAACTGTTCCAAACCAAGTTTTCATAAAAACTGGACTGAACACAAAAGAACATCAGAACTCAAAGTCCTTGTTGATAACGATAATGCTGATGGTTGTGATGCTTTCTTCTGGTCCGAACCTATCGATAATGCAGACGAAACGAAAGGTCTTTCCGAAATGACCTCATGGATGTCCCGAGGAAAATACATCTCAGAATCATTGAATCGTAAAGATTCATTCTCTCAGCCAGGAACAAGTGGCACAAAACCAATTCAGAATGATCCTTTTATGTTACATAATAAAATGCCAACCAATTCTTCAATCTCCATACCCCGTATTCATAAGTCCCATGAAGAGCTTATCGCTAAAAGAAGACATATGAATGCTCGGTATAAAAAGAATTTAAAAGAAAGAAAACAATTTTGGAGAAACAAAAATGCCAAAATGTTTAGTTCATTCTTACTTGAATTCTGCTCAAAAAGTTGGTATAACTCCGATTCCAAAATCGAAACAAACTTCAAACACGAGACAGATTTTTCAAAAACCACACACATTTTCGAAAACAATTGAAAAATCAAAATCGCCTTAACCAACAAAGGCAAAGATTTTCAAACATGTCCTCAGATCTAATGATTCGAAAAGCAAAGTCAAACTCTATCCCAAACCAAAACCAATCCTCAAAGAGGCCAAACTCACAAAAGTTCAAAAGGATTTTCACTCAAAACCGAATCCGAAATCAAATTCTTGGTCCAAACCAAATCGAATCAAGTTGTTCTAAGAAAAACACACTTTGTTGAGAAAAATTGTTATTCAAACAAAACCAAGGTGTTTCGGTTCGAAAACGGAAAGAATCAACTTCCAAAAAGGAAATCATTTTGGGTTGACAAATCAAACATCTTTCCAGTTTCCAAGAAATTCTCACATGGACCCACATTGGTTTGGGTTCCTAAATCTCTGTAAATTGTGCAGGTGATGCATGACGAATAGTATGACTCGGAATGATACATTGATAGAGGCTATTCACGTCACATGACAAGGAGAAGGAAAGAATTAAGGGAATACCATTCGCTACGAAATGGAGGAAGAATTCGGTACGAAAACAATGCGACGGGTGAAATCAAAGGCTACAGCATGATCACGAATGGTGAATTTTCGATTCACAAAGTAGCTTATGTGGAAGGCTTACAACACAACCTCATCAGTGTTTCGCAACTGGTGGTCGGATCTGGTCTCAAAGTATCCTTTGATGAAGATGGTTTGGAAATCATAGAAAGGAAAACTAAGACGATCATTCTGAAGTCTAAAAGAAAGGGTGAATTGTTTCCCCCGGATATGAATCCGATCAAAGGAAAGCCTGCCATTTGCTTACTCACAAAAGCAGCTAATGATGATAGTTGGTTATGACACAGACGTCTATCCCATATGAACTTCACAGACATAAACAAACTGGTGCTTGGTGATCTGGTGCGAGGATTGCCGCTACTAAAATTCGATAAAGATCATTTGTGTGATGCATGCGAACTTGGAAAACAAAGCAGAAAGAGCCACTCCACAATAATCAACACAAAGATAGTTGAACCCCTTGAATTGTTGCATATCAATATTTGTGGCCCATCTGCAATCAAAAGTGTAGCTCACAACAAGTACATTTTGGTTGTAGTTGATGACTTTTCTCGTTTTATGTGGGTTTTCTTTCTTAAACAGAAATCCGAGGCGACTCCAAACATGATCAACTTCATCAAGCAAACTGAACTGCTGTTCCGAAAGCCCGTTCAGAAGATTCAAAAGTGACAATGACACAGAATTCATGAATCAAGACTTGAAGATTTTCTTGTGAGCAAAGGGATTTCACATAATTTTTCTGCTCCTTACACTCCACAACAAAATGGGGTGGTGGAACGGCGAAATCGCTCCATATGCGAAGCAGCTTGAACAATGCTCTCTTTTGCAAGACTGCCGTTGTATTTTTAGGCTAATACTATCGCCACTGCTTGCTTCACTCAAAATCGCTCAACTATCAACAAGCGATTCTTACTCACTCCTTATGAGATTCTCAACAAAAGAAAACCAAATGTGAAATTCTTTCACGATTTCGGTTCGAAGTGTTTCATCTTTAACTCCAAGGAGAAAAGAGTCAACTGGGATGAAAAAGCCGATGAAGGAATTTTTCTGGGTTATTCCTTGACATCAAAAGCCTATCGAGTTCTGAACAAACGACCTCGGAAGATCGAGGAAACATATTATGTCACTTTCGATGACAAATACATGACACGGGCTTAGAATAAAGTCAGTCCATCAGATGAGATCTTTCCAACAACAAGCCAAGAAACAATTCCTCTCATGAACTTATATGAGGAATTCATGAACTTGTTCGATGAACCAGAGACGGCCAAATCATCAGAATCAAATGCCAAAGACAATCAGGAGGACGAACTACTCAAGATAGTATAAGATGCCACAACAGAGGCTGAAAGAACCCCGGAACCAGCAGAACCAACTCCGACTATACCGGAATCGACTCCCACTCCGAATCCAAATGAATAGGAACCCGAAACATCCCATACTCAAGACGATTATCCTGGCTGTCAGGTCCAGGGGGAGAGTCCAACAACTGTTCAGAGGGAGGGTTCTACCCCAACTCAAGGGGAGAACATTCCAACTTTCGAGGGGGAGCATCTGATTCACAATGACGAATTTCATGCAAATTTCCAGGGGGAGAATGAGAATGAAAATAATGATTCTGACACACAATCAGAAGTTCAGTCAGAAATCGAGGAAGTTTTTGCAGAAATCAATCCGGAGTATGACCTAAACTATCCTCCGATGGTGAAGTGGACAAGAGATCATCCTCGATCTCAAGTAATCGGAGAAACGTCAGCAGGAGTTCTGACAAGGGCACAGCAAAAAGCGAAGCAAACTGCATTATTTTCGAAAGTGGAATTTTGCATGTTTAATCCGTTTATCTCAAATATCAAACCCAAAACCGTTAATGTTGCCCTTGATCATACTGACTGGGTCCAAGCGATGCAGGATGAACTCAATGAGTTTGAACGCAACAAGGTCTGGAGATTAGTTCCGACTCCAGAAAATGCATCGGTTCTCGGAATGAAGTGGGTGTTTCGAAACAAACTAGACAAAGAAGGAAATGTCATTCGAAATAACGCACGTTTAGTGGTCAAAGGATACTGTCAAGAAGAAAGAATTAACTACGAGGAAACTTTCGCACCCGTTGCAAGATTGGAATCCATTCGGATCTTTCTTGCCTATGCAGCACACAAAGGTTTCTATGTTTATCAAATGGATGTGAAGTGTGCCTTTCTAAACGATGAATTGGAAGAAACCATGTGTGTCGAGCAACCTCCTGGTTTCGTAAACAATGAACATCCAAATTACTGCTACATCCTGGATAAGGCTGTATATGGCTTGAAGCAAGCTCCAAGAGCATGGTATGAAACGTTGACTCACTTCCTCAAGCAGTCAAAATTCAAGTAAGGATCAGTTGATCCAACCTTCTTTCGCAAGAAGGAAGGAAACCATCTTATGATATTTCAGATTTATGTTGATGACATTATTTTCGGATCTACTCATCCAAGCTTAACCGCTGAGTTCAGAAAATTAATGGAAACAAAATTTGAAATGAGTTTGATGGTAAAAATCAACTTCTTCCTTGGCCTAAACATCAGACAAAGCTCCGAAGGGATCTTCATTAATAAAGAAGCCTACACAAAATCTCTTCTAGAGAAGTTCGGAATGATGGGTGACTCGAAAGTCAAAGTTCCGATGGCGTTCGAAACCAAACTCACTCCTTCTCTGGATAAACTAGCCGCAGACATCACTCTTTATCAACAAATGATTGGTTTGCTTCTCTACCTTACTTCTAGTCGACCTGATATCATGTTTACTGTTTGTTATTGTGCCAGGTATCAAGCTAATCCTAGAGAACCTCACATCACTGTTGTGAAGAACATTTTCCGATACCTAAAACGATCAACGTCATTTGGGTTATGGTATCCATCAGGATCAGACTTCTTTGTGCAAGCCTTTTCAGACGCAGATCTTGGTGGATGTGGACTTGATCGGAAGAGCGCTTTAGGAGGATGGCAAGCTTGTGAGCTGGCAATCCAGAAAACAGACCTGTGTCACACTTTCGACTGCTGAAGCGGAATATATCGAAGTTGCATCATGCATATGTGACATCCGCCTAAAATGGATTCGGTTCAACCCAACCCAATTGGAAATTTAATAAACCCTACTCGAGATTTCTTGACGCTAATAGGATCAAAACCCTTACACTACGATATAAATTGACGTTAATAGCAATATATCATAGTATAACGTTATAACTATAATAAAATTAAATTATGATACCATATTAAAATCAAATCAAAGTATGATGCTCTAATTAAATTAAAAGAATCAAACTTGAATGCTATAATTAAACTTCAAATCAAAGTAGATTGTTATAACCAAATAATAACCTATTTTTTTTATAAAACTCTATTTTTTTAAACACTACATTAAATTTTATAAAACTCTTAAGATGCTTGTGTTAGTGGGGAATTATGAAGACCACAAAAAGTAAAAGGTTATTCCCATTGTCTCCCACTCACACCTTCCATCATATTTCCTTTCATTTTTCTCCCAGCACATTATTCTCATCACCACTCAAACCATATCTATTCTTCCTCTCACTCTCAATCTCGAAATTCCTCCTAGAAATCTTCATTTTTCAGCCAAGAACACTTCAATATACTCAAATCTCCATCCCTCTTGAAGCATTCATCAAGGTATGTTGTTAAAAGTTCCAAATTCATACATGAAACAAATTAAATCCACCAAAATATCTAAAACTCATTTTATGCATAAACCTGATTTTTCTCAGACTCGCATAAATAAAATAAGAAGTTCTGGAAATTTTCAGAAAATAACTTATTTTTATTGAATTACTATAATTATTGCAATAAAATATGGCAATAATTCACATAAAATACTTTTTGCAATCAATAAATTCTGGAAAAATTTTGGAACAACCCATATATTGAGTAAAGTGGATTTATAAAGTTTCATGCATTTATATTACTGTTTGATGCTCATTTTGTATTTTATTGTTTTGTAGAAAAATAAATTGCAAAATATAGTTAGGTATGTTAAAATCTAGATTTTATATTTTTTGCACCTAATACACATTTTAAAGACTCCATGACAAAATTTACAGATTTTTGTAAGAAGGTTTGCTTATTTTTCCTTATTTAATGTTTATTTAATGGTTTAAATTGATAATAAATAGCTACACATGTCCAAAAATTATAAAACCTTATCCGAATACCATATATAACATGTTAATCATAAATAAAAAGTCTAATGAGTTTCTCTTAATATTTCCCTATTATTTATGATTTTATTGATTAGTTAATAATGAAAAACATAAGAAATACTTCCCATAGTCCAAAATATCCAACATATTTACAGTAGGCTCAATATAGTGTTAGCAAACTATGGTTAATTTTCCAGAATGTTTGGGAATCATTTATTATTTTTCCCGAATTTTGTTGTGGTTTAGTTATTAAAATACTAAATAAATACTAAAGCAGTTAAGAAAAATATGAAAATTTTACAGTAATTACTATTTTATGAAATAATGATTTTCTGATAATTTCAGAATGTTTCATTACTGTTTAGTATTTAAAACCATTTTCCTAAATATCTAAGCATGTAAAAATGCCTTTTTAATGATTATTTCATATAAATAATTGTTTATAATATATAAAATCTGTAAATACTTATAATTTGACAAGTTATTATTTTATTAATAAATTATTAAAATCTTGCCTAAAGTGAAAATATAAATTAATTAAGCAAAGTAATTAATTCAATTTAAAATTCATCTAACCTATGAATACATTAATATTCAAAACAAAATTTGATTATTGTTAATTCATCTAATATAAGAATATGTGTTTAATTATTTTTATTAATACTCCATTCCCGTTTAGTAGTTCCTAAACCAAAACTATTAATTATAATAGGTTCCATGTCGTTTTGACCCGAGCCGTCTATCGTACAACACGCGTATTCCGTTTGGACTAATGTGAGTAATCTACCCCATATTTTATAATTTTCAATACTTTTGGGGTGTATCAGGTGGTTCTAATATGTTTTCAACTTTATTTTATTATTTTATCACAATTGAGACATTGTTGGGGACATTTATACTTGAATCATTATTTGTATAATTATTGTTTGTTTACGCTACATGTACTTGTAGTGCATTATCATTTTAGTCTAATCTCCATGACTATGCCCGTATTCTTGAGGTACGTTATGGACAATAATAGCAGTATTGGGTTGACCACCCCACCTTGGGACGCTAAGGTGATTGATCGCACGTGGTTGTGTGTGTATGATGATTAGATGCTCCATCGTATATATACATACATATATATATATATATATATATATATATATATATATATATATATATATATATATATATATATATATATATATATATATATATATATATATATGTATGTATATATAGGGTGAGGACTTATTGTTGTTGTTATCATTTGTTAATCAATTTTTGATTTATAAACTGTTATCTCAATAACAGTTGCTTGCCAACTTCAAAAGAAAACAAATTTCAAATTATTCAAACTCACAATTTTCTTTAATAAAACTAGATTACTCACCAACTCTCGTAGTTGACCTGTTTTTACCCATGATGCAGATTTGAAGAATGAAGTTGATGAAAAGTAGGGTGTACCTTAGAAACCCACAAGACTATTTAAATTTGATGTAATAAATGTTATTGTATTTTGATTTGTATTTGTATGTTGTGGATCTTGTTTGCATACTTAGTACTTAATTGAATCTAATCATATTATAACATAGTTGTCATGAGACTTTGAACAATATATCACGCCTTGATCGATTCCGCCAAGGATCGGGGTGTGACAGATTGGTATCAGAGCCCTTGACTATTGGGAATTAGGTTAATTTCCTTGACCTAGTCTATAGCCTCTAGGGTCCTCTCGTATGCTAGTTTATAAAATGCACACACAACTGCATGCAACTCGCACTTAGAAAATCCTAGGAATACCTTTGTGTGCTAATTGCTCCCTCATGTGCTTACGTATTATTCCCGACACTTATATGTGTGCATACACTTGTGAATTTTCTCCTCTTTCTCTTAAAATCACACACATACTCAAATGGTTTCAAAATAAAAATTTATATACAGATATATTCCTTAGAGCTCATAGGAAATTAAAAGCCATCCACTCTAGTTGGGTAGGATCAAAGTAATGGACGCGTAGTAACTGGAAGGGGGAGGTGCCGGTAGCCTGAAAGTCCTGACTAGGTAAGCATTCATATACATCCCAATCAACCGAGGGACCAGTTTGCTTACCTGGGGACCAAAGGCGAGAGTTCCCAAACCTATAGGCCAAAGCGCGTTATTCACATTACTTTTGAGCCATCAAAATACCCGACCTTATCAAATGTATCCGAAAGGATACACTCCAAAATGGCCAACTCATTGGACTATTAAGTTCCCTAATGGGCCTTGAAGTGGGAAAAACATGTGAAAACTTAGTATTGTGGGGGCCCACACAATTGCTACATGCTTCACATTTAGTACCCATGGAAAGCCCAAAAGGTGCCCAACACTCCTAACCATGGCCCAACAAGTGTTTTACAATCATTTTACCCAACAATGTCTACAAACTTAATTTCCATAATCAATTTACAAAAAACTCACAAGTCCATATGCGTGTTTCTCATAGATGGTATTACGACCCCCATACGCTGCTCACAGCAACCGAAGGCTAGCCGCCCTTATCGCTAAGGAGGTAGCAAACGTCATCCCAACAATTGCAACCCAACTTCAAGCTCTTCAGCCGCAAGCTCCAGCAACCACTCCTCGTTGCTCGTTTAAGCACTTTCGTAACTGCAATCCGCCTTACTTCAAAGGCATCGATGGTGCCACCGCACTCCTTACATGGATCGAAGAAATGGAGAGTACTTTCATCCATAGTGAGTGTCCTGAGGACCTGATGGTCCGTCACGCCACAGGGTGCCTCCAAGGTCATGCTCTCACCTGGTGGAACCTAGAAAAACGGGCAAAAGGAGAGGCTGTTGCCTTGGGAATGACCTGGTCAACACTAAAGGAACGCATGATGGAGAAGTTCTGCCCTGACAGCGAATTGCAAACTCTCGAGGAGGAATTCTGGAATCTGAAACAGGTGGGAGGCGACAATGCGACATACACAAATAAATTTCATGATCTCTCAAGACTCCTACCTCACATGGTTCAACCTATGAAAACTGCAATACGCCGTTACATCAAAGGGTTACCATGCCAGATCCGTGATTCGGTGACCAGCAGCAGGCCATCTACCCTGGAATCCGCTATTGAGATAGCAGGTCAACTCAACGAGGACAATGTGAACGATGGTGTCCTCCTACGCAAGGGTTTAAAGATGTCTACTGAAAAGCCGACCCTTGAGACTCCCCTAATTGTCAAGTCCGAGTCCTCACACCGACACGACAAAAAGAAGCGGAAAAGCCATCACCACAACCATGCTGTTATTACCCCTGCCACTCCTATCTCCCAAGTCACCCCACAAGCCCAACCAAACAAAAAGCCGTATACTGGACCTCACCCCCTCTGTAACCATTGTAACTATCACCATATGTCCACCAGCCCGTGTCGCCTTTGTACGACTTGTGGTCGCTATGGCCACTTGGCGGACACATGTCGTGCACCAAAAACTCAGCGACCATTCGCTCTACCCTCAAATCAGCAAACACAAAGCCGGTATCCAACTGGAACATGCTTCAACTGTGGTGACCCCACCCATTTCAGAAACGCGTGTCCTAGGCTTGTCAATATCATTAACACTCAAGCCCAGGCAAATCCAACAATGCAGGTTCCAGCTCCCAAAGGCCGAGCATTTGTCATTACCGCAACCCAAGCACAGACCGATAACAAGGTCGTAAATGGTACGTTTCTCATAAATGACTGCTACGCGTCAGTACTTTTTGATTCAGGTGCCGATAAAAGTTTCGTGTCTTTGGAATTTGAACCCATACTTCACACACCTCGCACGATACTTGATGAACACTTTACCGTAGAAGTCGCCAATGGAAAATACATTTCACTCAATGCAGTCATCCAAGATTACACTTTCGATTTTTGCGGTCATAAATTTTCCGTCAATTTAGTTCCTATGGAACTTGGTAGCTTCGACATCATCGTGGGAATGGATTGGCTATCCCAAAACCATGCTGAAATAGTATGTTTCGAGAAGTTCATTCGTATTCCTCTTGCCGACGGTCAAAGTCTTCGTATTTATGGCGAGACTCGTTCGAAAAAGCTTAGTCTTATGTCATGTACTCAAGCTCGATCATATCTACGTAAAGAATACATGGCTTTCTTAGCCCATGTGGTGGAAACAAAGGTCACAGAAAAGAAGATAGAAGATATTCCGATTGTACGAGACTTTCCCGACATCTTTCCCGATGACGTATCTGGACTCCCTCCAGTACGTGAGCTAGAGTTCCGCATCGATCTCGTTCCTGAAGCTGCTCCCATAGCCAAGTCTCCATATCGGTTGACTCCAACCGAGATGCAAGAATTGGCAAGTCAGCTCCAAGAATTAACCGATAAGGGATTTATCCGCCCTAGTACTTCACCCTGGGGAGCCCCGGTTCTCTTCATCAAAAAGAAAGATGGTTCGTTTCGTATGTGTATCGATTATCGGGAGTTAAATAAATTGACCATCAAGAACCGATATCCGTTACCTCGGATCGACGACCTTTTTGATCAGCTTCAAGGAGCTTCATGCTTCTCAAAAATCGACCTTCGGTCGGGTTATCACCAACTTCGAGTACGGGAAGAAGACATCCCCAAAACCGCTTTCCGAACCCGCTATGGTCATTACGAGTTCACTGTTATGCCTTTCGGCCTAACAAATGCCCCTGCCGCATTCATGGACTTGATGAATCGGGTATTTAAACCTTATCTCGACCGTTTTGTTATCGTCTTTATTGATGACATCCTCATTTACTCCAAGACAAAGGCAGAGCATGAAAGACACATTCGCCTAACTCTCCAAACGTTGCAAGGAAATCGGCTCTATGCCAAGTTTTCGAAATGCAAGTTTTGGTTAAAGGAGGTACAATTCCTCGGTCATATTGTAAGTGACAAGGGTATTTTAGTTGATCCCGCAAAAGTTGAAGCAGTCAAGAATTGGAAAGCCCCACGTACCCCCAAGGAAATTCGGTCATTCCTCGGTTTAGCGGGATATTACCGGCGTTTCATTTCAAATTTCTCAAAGATCGTTTTACCGCTTACTTCGCTCACTTGCAAGGGTACGCCATTTGATTGGGGACCCAAGCAGGAATACGCTTTCTAAACTCTTAAACAAAGATTGTGTGACGCTCCAATTCTTACACTCCCTGAAGGATCCGAAGATTTCGTGGTATACTGCGATGCCTCCAATCTCGGTCTAGGTTGTGTTTTGATGCAAAGGGGAAAGGTTATAGCTTACGCATCGCGACAACTCAAAATCCATGAAAGGAATTATACGACTCATGATTTGGAGCTCGGTGCCGTGGTTTTCGCTCTTAAAATTTGGAGGCATTACCTTTACGGCACTAAATGCGTAATTTTTACCGACCATAAGAGCTTGCAACATATTCTTAATCAAAAGGAACTCAATATGAGGCAAACACGATGGGTCGAACTCCTAAATGATTACGAGTGTGAAATACGCTATCATCCGGGAAAGGCGAACGTCGTAGCCGACGCGTTAAGTCGAAAAGAACATGCCAAAGTATTTCATTTAATATGTTCTCCTATCTTGTCCAATCTCAGCGACCGAATTCGAGGAGCCCAACACTCGGCAATTACCGAAAATGACATGCCCACGGGAATTGATGGGGAGTTGGAATCTAAATCTGATGGTATTTTCTATTATCAAGATCGCATCTGGATCCCAGATCGCGATAATCTTCGTACATTCCTGATGGAAGAAATCCATAAAACTCGATATTACATTCATCCGGGCGCTGACAAGATGTATCATGGCTTGAGAACCAATTATTGGTGGTCGGGAATGAAAAAGGATATTGCTTTATTCGTAGCCAAATGTCTTACATGTTCCAGGGTCAAAGCAGAACATCAACGACCCTCTGGACTATTGGTCCAACCGGAAATCCCCGAGTGGAAATGGGAAGCGATCACCATGGATTTCGTAACCAAACTTCCCCGTACCACAACGGAACATTGCATTTGGGTAATCGTTGACCGTTTGACTAAATCTGCTCACTTCCTTCCCATCCGTGAACATTTCAAGTTCGAACAACTTGCTCGGATTTACATCGACGAGATAGTTAGTCGGCATGGCATCCCTCTCAGCATCATTTCAGATCGTGATGGGAGATTTCTCTCTCGGTTCTGGCAATCACTTCAAGAAGCCATGGGAACCCGCCTCGATCTCAGTACCGCCTATCATCCTCAGACCGATGGTCAATCTGAGAGGACAATTCAAACACTCGAAGATATGTTGAGGGCGTGTGTCTTAGATTTCGGAGGAAACTGGGACTCTCATTTACCGTTGGTGGAAGTCTCCTATAATAACAGTTATCATTCTAGCATCGGGATGCCACCATTTGAGGCATTGTATGGCCGTAAATGCCGATCTCCTATTTGCTGGCATGAAATTGGCGAGTCCCACGTAATTCGCGCAACAGTGGATTCTCCAATCGTTGGTCCTGAGCTTATACAGGAAACAACCGACAAAATCACTTAGATTCGCAATAACCTTCTCACAGCTCGTAGCCGACAAAAGAGTTACGCCGACAAGCGACGCAAACCGCTTGAATTTACCGTGGGTGACATGGTCATGTTAAAAGTGTCCCCATGGAAAGGTGTGGTTCGATTTGGACGCAAGGGTAAATTGGCACCCCGCTACGTAGGGCCGTTTAAGATCCTGAAAAGGATCGGACCAGTAGCCTACGAGTTGGATCTACCAATAGAGCTTAATAAAGTTCACCCAGTATTCCATATAGCCAACCTCAAGAAGTGTTTAGCAGACGAGAACCTTCATGTTCCTCTCGAGGATATACAAATCGACGAGACAATGCAATTTATCGAGAAACCCTTGGAAATTGCCGACAGAAAGGAAAAGCAACTCAAAAGAAGTCGCATTCCCCTGGTCAAGGTCAGGTGGCAGTCAGCACGTGGACCTGAGTATACATGGGAGCGTGAGGATCAAATGCGTACCAAATACCCGCAACTTTTCTCTTAAGGTACTCTCTTCTTAAATTTCGGGACGAAATTTCCTAAAGTAGGGGAGACTGTGACATCCGCCTAAAATGGATTCGGTTCAACCCAACCCAATTGGAAATTTAATAAACCCTACTCGAGATTTCTTGACGCTAATAGGATCAAAACCCTTACACTACGATATAAATTGACGTTAATAGCAATATATCATAGTATAACGTTATAACTATAATAAAATTAAATTATGATACCATATTAAAATCAAATCAAAGTATGATGCTCAAATTAAATTAAAAGAATCAAACTTGAATGCTATAATTAAACTTCAAATCAAAGTAGATTGTTATAATCAAATAATAACCTATTTTTTTTTATAAAACTCTATTTTTGTAAACACTACATTAAATTTTATAAAACTCTTAAGATGCTTGTGTTAGTGGGGAATTATGAAGACCACCAAAAGTAAAAGGTTATTCCCATTGTCTCCCACTCACACCTTCCATCATATTTCCTTTCATTTTTCTCCCAACACATTATTCTCATCACCACTCAAACCATATCTATTCTTCCTCTCACTCTCAATCTCGAAATTCCTCCTAGAAATCTTCATTTTTCAGCCAAGAACACTTCAATATACTCAAATCTCCATCCCTCTTGAAGCATTCATCAAGGTATGTTGTTAAAAGTTCTAAATTCATACATGAAACAAATTAAATCCACCAAAATATCTAAAACTCATTTTATGCATAAACCTGATTTTTCTCAGACTCTCATAAATAAAATAAGACGTTCTGGAAATATTCAGAAAATAACTTATTTTTATTGAATTACTATAGTTATTGCAATAAAATATGGCAATAATTCACATAAAATACTTTTTGCAATCAATAAATTCTGGAAACATTTTGGAACAACCCATATATTGAGTAAAGTGGATTTATAAAGTTTCATGCATTTATATTACTGTTTGATGCTCATTTTGTATTTTATTTTATTGTAGAAAAATAAATTGCAAAATATAGTTAGGTATGTTAAAATCTAGATTTTATATTTTTCGCACCTAATACACATTTTAAAGACTCCATGACAAAATTTACAGATTTTTGTAAGAAGGTTTGCTTATTTTTCCTGATTTAATGTTTATTTAATGGTTTAAATTGATAATAAATAGCTACACATGTCCAAAAATTATAAAACCTTATCAGAATACCATATATAACATGTTAATCATAAATAAAAAGTCTAATGAATTTCTCTTAATATTTCCCTATTATTTATGATTTTATTGATTAGTTAATAATGAAAACATAAGAAATACTTCCCATAGTCCAAAATATCCAACATATTTACAGTAGGCTCAATATATTGTTAGAAAACTATGGTTAATTTTCCAGAATTTTTGGGAATCCTTTATTAATTTTCCCGAATTTTGTTGTGGTTTAATTATTAAAATACTAAATAAATACTAAAGCAGTTAAGAAAAATATGAAAATTTTACAGTAATTACTATTTTATGAAATAATGATTTTCGGATAATTTCAGAATGTTTCATTACAGTTTAGTATTTAAAACCATTTTCCTAAATATCTAAGCATGTAAAAATGCCTTTTTAATGATTATTTCATATAAATAATTGTTTATAATATATAAAATCTGTAAATACTTATAATTTGACAAGTTATTATTTTATTAATAAATTATTAAAATCTTGCCTAAAGTGAAAATATAAATTAATTAAGCAAAGTAATTAATTCAATTTAAAATTCATCTAACCTATGAATACATTAATATTCAAAACAAAATTTGATTATTGTTAATTCATCTAATATAAGAATATGTGTCTAATTATTTTTATTAATACTCCATTCCCGTTTAGTAGTTCCTAAACCAAAACTATTAATTATAATAGGTTCCATGTCGTTTTGACCCGAGCCGTCTATCGTACAACACGCGTATTCCGTTTGGACTAATGTGAGTAATCTACCCCATATTTTATAATTTTCAATACTTTTGGGGTGTATCAGGTGGTTCTAATATGTTTTCAACTTTATTTTATTATTTTATCACAATTGAGACATTGTTGGGGACATTTATACTTGAATCATTATTTGTATAATTATTGTTTGTTTACGCTACATGTACTTGTAGTGCATTATCATTTTAGTCTAATCTCCATGACTATGCCCGTATTCTTGAGGTACGTTATGGACAATAATAGCGCTATTGGGTTGACCACCCCGCCTTGGGACGCTAAGGTGATTGATCACACGTGGTTGTGTGTGTATGATGATTAGATGCTCCATCGTATATATATATACATATATATATATATATATATATATATATATATATATATATATATATATATATATATATATATATATATATATATATATATGTATATATAGGGTGAGGACTTATTGTTGTTGTTATCATTTGTTAATCAATTTTTGATTTATAAACTGTTATCTCAATAACAGTTGCTTGCCAACTTCAAAAGAAAACAAATTTCAAATTATTCAAACTCACAATTTTCTTTAATAAAACTAGATTACTCACCAACTCTCGTAGTTGACCTGTTTTTACCCATGATGCAGATTTGAAGAATGAAGTTGATGAAAAGTAGGGTGTACCTTAGAAACCCACAAGACTATTTAAATTTGATGTAATAAATGTTATTGTATTTTGATTTGTATTTGTATGTTGTGGATCTTGTTTGCATACTTAGTACTTAATTGAATCTAATCATATGATAACATAGTTGTCATGAGACTTTGAACAATATATCACGCCTTGATCGATTCCGCCAAGGATCGGGGTGTGACAGCATATCTCAGTTTATCTGGATTCAAAACCAGCTGAGAGACTATGGGATCAACATGAAGCGTATCCCACTGTACTGCGATTACGAGAGTGCTATTCGGATTTGTCACAACCCTGTGCAACACTCAAAGACAAAGCATATTGCCCTTCCTTACCATATCATTAAAGATCATGTTGAAGATTGCAATATTGAAGTACACTTTGTTCGTTTGGCAGACCAGCTAGCTGATATCTTCACCAAGGCCTTACCTGAGCCTACTTTCAATCGCATTCTACAAGTACTTGGAATGATAGAGGCTGAATCAGTTATGAAATCTACTTAATGCTCAGAAGTCATTGATCATATTTCGAATGGTTCCGAATCTCGGAACGACTCGGAATCGTAACAAGTGCCTGATGATCTCGAAATTGCTTTGTATATCCCTTTTGTATATTTGTTTTTAATTTTTATCTGCATTTTTTTTCAAATATCAAAATTCACAAAAATATTTTCTGTTTTAATTTTTTTTCAAAGTTTCTTTAATTTTTTTTATTTTAACAAAAACCCCCAAAAATATCTTAATTTATTTTGTGTTTAGGCACTATTTTTGTTATTTTCTCGTTCCACAGGTTGATAGAAGTCAGAGCAAAAGAAGGCAGTTTTCATTCATAAGGAAGAGATTACAAAACATCAAAAGAAAATACATTCTTCCTACAACGTATAGTACTGCCACATTGGAGGGTTACCAAGGTGATACATCTGATGGATATGAAGCTCGCTTTCATCTACGAAAAGCCGCGTTCCATCCACCAACATCACATGATACTAGTTATGGGCGGTCATCCTTATGATCGCCGTCGGCCGCCATCCACACCGGTACCACACCTCCACCAGGTCGAACTATTTAAATTCCACCAAAACTTTTGGTGGAACCGGTTGCAGTGCTTCAAATCCTATATGAACCACTAGGGGTCTACCTGTTTCTCCATCGGTGAGGGTGGTCAACCGGACTTCATACCTCTATGACCACACTCTGATGATCACGCCTCCGTATATTGCACCGGCAAACTCTCCTTCTGAAAGCTTGGCTTCCACTTTATCCCAGTGATTGAATGGACGTTCGGCCATCTTTGTGTTATTTCTTTTGTATTTTCTTTCTGGTGTGCTTTGAACAACTGAGTTTCTTTTCCTTTTATAGCAGGTGAATACCGATTAATCTTCCCAATTATGGCGACTATTAATGTCTTTGCAGTAATTATGGTTATGACAGGTCTTTAATGCTCTCATTAAAGCTAAAGCGTATCAGAGATATTCGATCAAATGGGTTTTCACATCCGTCTGTACACTAATGTTCTCTGCAGAGGTATTTGCCACCTGTACCAGCGAATTACGGCGCCATAATCATTACATTTTGTCATTCTTTTTATTTTATTTCTCTTTGAAAAAGTCAAAAACAATTTTCTCTTCAGAATGCATCTGTGTATTGACAGAAAACTTCTTTGTACATTTTCTTGTACCTTTACATGTAGTCATATGATTATCGAAATCAAACCAATTACAATATATGACTGCAGAAATTCTAGTCAAAGATCGCAAATCATTATCACCATAATGCACTGTGAGACTCTCAACCTTTCTTAACCAATCTCTCAATTCTCCATCACACTTATTTCTATGTAAACGTAACCCTTATGAAGATTCTCAGATTAGCACTGAGAGTTGATGGTTACACAACAACTGTGTTCATGATTTCGAAATTATTAGCACGACAATTCCGAATGAAACCCAACATTCCGAACTACCTTTACGAATTGATGGCTATACTCGTGAAATCTCAAATTTTCATTTTTGAGTGATCCTAATGAAATGTTCTAGACCTAAGTCATTTCTTTCCAAAAGATCCAGTTTTTATTTTTTTGAGATTTCCGAAATCAATCAGTTACTTAAAACAGTCCAAACCTACTTGTTATTAATGACTATACTGGCCAAACAAGTACTTCCTTCCGATTTCGGACTTATGTCAAGTTTCAGAATTCGTAGGAAGCAAAGCCACCCATGAAACCTACACTTAAAAGATGCCTTTCACTAGTTCTTAACAACCAAGTGATCGTAATTCAACCGGAAATCACGCAAGCACTTCCGAATCTCTCTTGATTCCGAAGGAAGAGATCGTTGCCCAAGATCCATCTGATTTCATGCCTATTCCAAAATCACAAAATCCCAAAAATTTAATTTGCTTTATTTCTTTTTCTTTGGCACACTCTTGCACAAAAACCACTTTTTGATTTTTCTAACTCTTGTTGATGTGAAAGGTTACTCAGGCGTGAACTTTTGAATTTGAATGATGTCATTCCCGGATATCAGTTTCAACGTCATTATCACTATAGCTGATTTATCATGTTTCACATGCCTGACAAGGCGACTTTGGGGGCAACGTATCATCACGGGGAGATATTTGGGGAAACAGAACCGACGTCTCTCGGATTTTCTCTCTCCATGTTAATTCCCAAAAGTATAAAAGGATTCTTGACGGTATTTTCTCTTTCCACTGCTCACATCCTTCTCCACAGCATTCTTCTTCTCTCTCGTGTTCATCTCTCTCAAGCATTCAACAATGGCGGCCTCTTCTTCTGCAAATGAACAAACAGCTTCAACTCTCATGTTGAAAATCAAGTCGAACCAAAATATGATAGTTGATCTTGATTCGTCCCGCTACAACAAGAATATTCGTCCGATGATCGAATGTTTGAAATACTCAAGGATCTCTGAGGCACTGACAAAGTATGCATCTGTTCCACTAGTTCATCTCTCCTCTGCTTACTCTTCTGCATTCTACAACAAAAAGGAGGGGATCGTTACTTTCGAGGTTGCTTCTATCAAAACCCGTGTCTTAAAATCTCGTTTTGGCAAACTGCTAAGGTTTACTGAAACGGAGAACTTGATTGATCCTGAATCCATTCAACCGGTAGTCCTACAAAAGCTTTTTTACCAATTGGCATACAATGGAGATATTGAACTACTGTCGAAAGTTACGATGAAAGGCTTGCCTCCCTATTTGAATGTGCTCTTCACCATTCTCTTCAAAAGTTTCTCTAAACGTACTACAGGGACAGACAGCGCAAGAAAGCCCTTCTACACACTCATTTACGGTGTCTACCATGATCTCAACCTTGACTATGGCTCAATTTTGTGGAACCAATTTGTGGAGAGCATAAATTACAAGAATCGTCACTCTAAGATTTCTTGTGCTCGTTTTTGGTCAATCATGGTACAAAGGGCCATCACTAAGCACGACATTCACATTATGACAGACTCTGTCATAGCTGCAATTCCAATTCTTCCGACAGGTACTTTTCTGACAACGAATTTGAACAATTTTGAATTCATCGGTTCGATCCCTTTGGAGATGACGAACAGGGTACCGAACGATGTCAAGTGTGTTGCTGCTTACTGCAAACTACCACTATCTGGACTTCGTTTGATCACGCCTAAACTACAAGAAGATTTTGATAAACTTGAAAATCCAAAGAAAGTGGTAAAATGCAAAGGGAAGGGCTCCACTTCCGAAACAGTGAACCCAACCAAACCAAGAAAGAAGCCAAGAAAGACAAGACCTCCGACACCATCTTCGGATCATGAGGAATCAGAAGGATGCACTATTTCCGATCCTCTGAAAGGGGCTCAGGGCGATAACGAAGAAGAAGATGACGCATCAAACACGATTCAGAATCCTCTCTCCCCACTACACGATCCAACTCCGAAAACAACACCTCAACTCACTCCCAAAAACTCACCTTCCCAATCTTTAAAAACATCATCCAAAACTAATCCACAACACTCTCCATCTCCGAAAAACTCAACCAAACCCACACCTCAAAGTTTCCCTTCACAATCACCCAAAAACACCACCATACCTTCTCCAACCCATCAATCACCTCCCTTCAACGTCCGCTTCCATATCAATGATGATAGTGCCCCAATGACGAAAGGGCAGTTTAAAGAGCTATCTGCGAAATTAGATTCGCTTCTCGAATCTACGAAGGCTCCCTCTTCTTCTGGCTGGCAATCCCAGTTGGAGGCCCACAAGACCTCGGTGGAGTCCTTAATTAGTGACAATGCCAAGGTTCTTACAGATCTTCTTACCCTGATTGAAAATTCCGAAAAGAACATACACGAGTCGACCGAAACTGTCGGAAAACTACAATCTGAAATTCTTACATTTTTAAAGGATTTCCATGAGGCTCAAGACACCAACCTTGCCAAAATGAATAAGGTGATCTCTGGCTTTGGAGACTCATTGAAGGCAGAGAAGGAGGCACTCTCTTCGTTCTGAACTGAAGCAGAAGAATTCTGATATTGTGTCCTCCCTCGACGCAAAGATAGAAAAATTGCAGCAGAATCTGGCCATGGAAAATGAGGTCATGGATTAACTGGCTGCAAAAACGACAAAGATTCAACTTCTCAAGATAGACCTCAAGCACACTTCGGCAATCTTGGTCTCTGTCGTCTCTCAAAACAAAGCTCTTCAGAACTATGCTCTTCGGAACTGTTGACTCCCAATTCGATTTTCCGATCACTCCGCGAGCATTTTTGTTCTGAGGCTTTGAAGAGATCGCCAGCACTTCAGCTTCCAATTCCGACTTCCAATTCCGAAGTGAATGATACACTCTTCAAGTTTTATCTTGACAACTCCAAGCCTTAGTATCTTTCATGGAGTCTGAAGAAAATTATTACCCTGACTCCCAAGCTTCCTGTGATTATTGCTCCATACAAGAATGCTCAATTCTCGGTTCAGAGGGGTGACAAAAAGGAATCAGACGAATTCTCGATGGCAGATTTACCATTCATAAATCCATTTGATTAGATTTCTGTGTTTAATCTTCTGAAGAAGAAACCGGAGAAACATGAACCCCTAATCAAGCACCTCAAAAGAATGATCGCCAGTTACATTTATGAGGTTTCGAAGCTTGATCTCGAAATTGCCACTCATCTGAATAAACAACCCTTGTATAAAATACAAAAATCAACTTCCGACATTAATGGTCGGAAGACTGGGAAGATTGATAACACACATTGGAATGTAGTATTCAGTTCTAAGGAGGGTGGCATAGTCGTTCGGAAAGTATTCCATCTGGCAGATAAGCATCTGTACCGGACTACATCTTTGAAGCACATACTTCGTATTGTCAATCAAAAGTCCGCCTCTAACTCTGTTGGTGATAAGAAGTTCTTCACAGATATGCTAGAATGGTATATGGCCTTCCGAAAGAGGATTCTACTGACGAGGCCCAAAGTGTTCGATGTGGCGGATTCAGAACTGAAGCATGAAGAATGATAGTGCTCTTTTGCAATTTGACTCAAAGGGGAAGATTGTTAGGTCATTTATATGGTTGAGTCAATTGTGCATGTAATTATGCCTTTAGTTTAGCCGATCAGTAAATGGGTGGGCCTATCCATTCCATAATTAGTTTAGACTATATAATGCATGCACGTACCCTAATTAGGGTTAACGTTTTTTTGTAATCTTTTACACGTCTCTCATACAGAATAGTTCTCTTTGAATTGTTCTTGAGAGTTACAATACAATCATTTGGACATCGTTCTTCGTATTTTGATCTTGTTACTTATTCCGCATATTTGAATCCATCGATCTACTGTTTATTTGTTCTCACACTATAGCGACGACATTTTTGGTCTATAGCGAAAAAATTGTAGAGACGAAGGCTATAGCGACGACATGTCATTGCAAGGGGCTATAGGGACGACTTTAAGGTCTATAGGGACGACATTTGTCATCCCTATAGCCTTCCATTCTTGTAGTGTTTGGATAGCCCTCCCTTAGGTATGGATCGTGCAAATTTGGAAAAAAGCTATAGCTTATTTCTAGATGGATGAACATCGAAAGCGATCAGAAAGTAATAAAGGAGTTCATTCAAAGCAACAAATCACAAACCATGGGGGACACGCTGTTGGATTAGGTGTCTAATCCATGACTAATAATTTGTATTTACTTAATTGATAGTAGCAAAGTCCATTTGGGTTGCCCTCATAACTAGAGGTTTAGAAGAAAATCCAGGAGAGAGAAAGATTGATTTATTATATGATTAATAAATCAATAGAAATAAAATAAATAGTTTATTAATATATTATTGTGATAATATATTAATTAGAAACTATATTAATTAGTTAGAAGTTAATCTGGAATTAATTGTAATTAATTTGGTGATTAATTGAATTAATTAAAGGTACAGTGGTTGTTTTGTAATTACTCAATAGTTGAGTAGTGACTGTCCAGGACAAGCAGATAGTTGGTGAAATTAAGGGATTGATTATCCTTAATTTCAATTTTATATATCGAGGATAAATAGGTTTAATTCAAATGATAAAAGGTTTATCTTGATTTGAATTAAAAAGGTTTGTCTTTAAAGACTTATCTGCAACTACCTGGAAAAATTATAAATAGGGACCCTGTGACCCTCATTATTTTTGCCAGTTCTCTTCTTTCTCTTTGGAGTTTTTGAAATCCTCAAGCTCCCTGGGTGTGATCTCATTTGAGGCAGAACACTTGTGCTGCTTAGCTTCAAGATTAATCTAAAGGTTAGTTTTTCTGATTTATTTCTTTTAGTTAATTTTTATTTGGCCTTTAGGAATCTAGTTTCATGTTCAAAGATAGAAAACATAGATCCAATCTAGGTTGCACGTGAACTTAGGGTTTTAGTTCATAGATTTGCATAAAATCTTTCAGTGGTATCAGAGCTATTGGTTGTTTTCTAATTGAATTGTTGTAATTGTTTTTCCTAAAATTTAGGGTTTATAGCTTCTAAACCCTAAAAGATAGCCAATCGATTTTAGGGTTAGGGTTTTTTGAAACCCTAGCCCTCCCCTATTAATTTCGATTTTTTCTTAGGGTTTTAGAAGGTTTTTTCTATTTTGGGTAATTGTGATTATTTAATAAATGGATAACCTTAAACCCCTTATCTACTAATTTTCGAAATTTAGAGGGTTTAAGATAGGGTTAAATTAATTTGATTAGTTTGTGATGCCTATATGGATTTAATTAATTTAATTAATTGTTTAATTAAAAGATAAAATTAAATCATATAAGGTTTAAATTTAAGTTTTTAAATTAATAGTTAATTTCAAAAAATTAAAAGGATAAACCAAGAATATTTTAAAAGGTTTAAAATACATCTTATATATAGTATAATTAAAAGTTAATATTATATGTATAAGATAATTGGTCGGTCAAATCAATAATAGGCCTCATTCACGAAGCTGGTCTATAAGGAGGTATAAGGAAACTGCCTGTAAAATGGCGGTTGAATGGGTGTCCATTCTCACCCACCGCTCTCTTGTTCAGTGGAGGGTCGTTAGCCGAACGGGTTTGATAGGACCACCTAATCTCATTAAAAGTATAATGTTATTAATCAAAGTACTAGAACAACTTTAATAAAATCCTAAATCTAGTTACTTTAGGAAAAATGTGAAAGAGATGCTAACCCATGAAATTGCACATTACACTTTATGAGACATTAGTGGAGCATTTGTGGTTAACAGACACACTAATAGGGGCTCATAAAGAGTGGTAATGGGTTTCTCATGATTTATCATTGTTGATGGAGCGTGTGTGGTTAACCAACACATCAATTTGAGATGATAAATGACATTAAGGTTATCGAGCACATTTGCATGGTTATTCACATCTTGTTTGTGATCCTCGACATCCAAGTCACAAATAGAAGATCATATCCGAGATTAAACATGCCATTGAACAATTCAATGAATCTCACAGATATAGGAATTTCATAAGATTGAAATTGATTAATGTATATCTACCTTAATGACTACTGTGTTGTGATTACGGCATCCCTCTTCACACAATAGTTGAGGTATTTTGGATCCTAGCCTTGTTAAATAATATATTGGGTAATTGTTTAAGAAGGATTAAAATTAAACTAATAAATTCAAATTTTATAGATGTCTAAAGATAGTGTCAGTTCTCCTCCTTCACCCATTTCTAAAAGTTTTAGAAAGCACCTATTAAATATGGTAAGGCTGACCGGCTTGAACTATGTGGTATGACTTCACAAATAGAGAACGGTTCTTAGTTTTGCTAGCGAGCCATATCTGATTGAGTTTCCGCTCCCCAAAGCATGGCATCACACAACAACTTGTGATGAGCATGACTCCTTGACTATTGAGTCCAAGGAAGTTCGTTGCCTCATGCTATTGCTCATTTACCCTGAGTTCCGCAGGGATTCAGAATTCCTGGGGTCAGATAAGTTAGCACAGCTGGTCGAGGAAAGGTTCCGAGAACCGGTTGACAAAGGACGAACTAAGATCTTCAAAGAGATTGAAGTGTGCAGGAAGTAGCACCAGTTCACATGTTCTCAAGATTGAGAGACACATAGGTGAACTGTATAAATCTGGTCACCCTTTAATCCGGAGTTGAGCATTAACTCGACTTGTTGGTATGTTCATCCAGATGTACAGGAAGGGTAACCAGATAAGACAATCATGGAAATGCATTCAATGTTGACTCGGTTTGAGTCGTTTATGGAAAAGCATAGTTCCATTGATTCAGCTGCTTCAGGATTGAGTCCAGTAATAAGGCACATCAAGAAATGATCCAGATCGTCTGGACCGGTTCTTCGATGTCTCAAACTGGGAATCCACAGGATGGAACACCGTCACAGAAAGATTGAAAAGATGCTCCAAAGCCAAACAGTTAGACAACTCACGAATATCTTAAAAGTTAGAACTCCTGATCCTTATTTCCTTGATACAGGATGTGTTTCTCACATTTGCTCCGTATGCATGGACTTTGTAGGATGTAGGATTTTGTTGCATAGGAGCACATTCGGATTGGATCTGAAGCTCGTGCAGTTTAGTTAGATATTATGATCTTGTTATTAGCTTATTAGATGCGTGCGACATTGTCTGTCATATAGTACATTGTTCAAGGATATTTTGTTTTAATAAAATGTTGATTTTCTTTTAATACATGTTTGTTTAGTAAAATTAATTGTTGCAAGAATTGAATCACCCAAAGATCCAGATGATAGATGATAGGATTTTGGAATTAGTTGACTTAGAGTCAGGTGATGAATGCATATCTTGAACAAAATTAACAAAGTCATAAAATTACATAAAGATGTAAAAGACATTAAGATTATGAGCAACTAACACATTAGTTGATGTGATTTGTTCGAATCTACAAATAAAACACAATTAGTTATACTTCATAATATTTGTCAATCAGTATGACAAATATGGCTTCACTTATCAGAATAATCGATTGATTGAAACCTTGAACTGTTTAAGGACTTCAAAGAAAGTATAAGATCAACAAAATCTGAGTGACAACATAAACTGAAAAAGAATGTTTCACAATACATCCTCTTCCAAGAACATTAATGGTTATAATGTGTCTTAGGGAAGATGATGGAGCATTGGTTGAAATAGCTCGATCCTTGATGTATAAGATACATTTCCAATTAGTTTTTCGATGAGCTGAATATTCAACCCGTCAGACTATAGAAACCACATTGCGACCATATCTTAGACTAAGTAGGTTTTTGCAGACACTGTCTGAAATGTAAAGCTGGGATCGTCCCACTTGTACATAGAAAGTCTAGGGTCATGTAGCTTTCATTCGAACCTCATGACTAGCCTGATACTGCTCAGCAATGTCGTTTCATTGGCTATCCCGGCTGTACCTATGAAAGAAGAGTTATTTTGGAAAGGACTCATATTCTAAGGAAACAGTGGGAGTAAGAATAATCCTAAATGAGTTCAGGATTAGCAAATTGAAATAATCTTTATTCATCACTAAACCTTGACCAGGAATTGGATTCCTGTTAAACCTGACATACTCTTCTCTTGACCAGTAGTATTGGTCACCGTCATAAAGATTTATGATCTGGGTGACATACCGATTAGTGGTAAAACACTAAAGTTGGTACGGATAAGCAATCCGACTACTTGGAAGCATTGATGAGCCCGGTTGCTGCCAAATAAGAGAACCTTAGAGCGAGATACAGTCTATGTAACAATTTGATTGATTTTACACCTGGTCTAGTAACTAGTGGGAGTAATTGAACCATTAAAAGAAAGCGACATAGATAGAAATGTACTTATAGAACATCTGGTTGAATAAGACGATACTCAGAGTCAAGTAATTGATTCCGAGAGAAGCACTCTCAATAGAAAATGAAATCCAAAAGGATACTGTTTAGTAAAGACGCACCTTTTGAGTCGTTAGTGGAGCATGTGTGGTTTACCAGCACACTAATAGGGACTCACAAAGAGCATGCCAATACAAAGGTACATGGGCCCAGGATTCATCCCACGGGCATCTTTCAAGAAAGGATATTCGGATTCTCAAAATATGCCAAAAGTTTGGATTTTGTGAATAGCCTGAAAAATTCCCATAAATATGTCATGAAGGTTTGGACTTCGGATTCTCAAAATGTACCAAAGGTTAGGATTTTATGAATAATCTGAAAGAGTCAGATAACCGTGTCAAAGCCAGTGGGAGTATCGTTGTTATCTACCTATCACTGTATTCTAGGAAACGTCTCTTATCATTACAAAGTGTAATGACTTGACATTAAGAGATGCTTCACTATGAAAGACTTAAAATAGATACAGCGCACTCAAGTGGTTACAAACATCTATTAGATAGATCAGAAACTCTACCAATATGATCTTGATGAGATTCAAGATGCATAACCCCAGGAAAGGGTTTTCCTATCATTGCAAATTGTGATGACTTGGCATGAAAGATATAAAGAAGGTGCAACATACTCACGTAGTTCATAGACGTCTATCGGATAGATGAAATCATCAGTATAGACCTAGCCATTGTGAGCATGATCTTGATAAGATTCAAGATGCATGAGAAAGAGTCTCCAAAAGGAAATAGTTTTTCGAAATTCATGACACAGGGATTATAAGTAATCTTTAGATTCTGAAAGGGTTTGGAATAAGATTACATCAGATTCCACGAGCTTCTTAGATCGATCAGAAGTCTCATGAACATGTCCTGATGACTTAATGCTTAGAGCATAGTAAGTTAGATTCAGGATGTAACATGGCTAAGAAGAATGGATGGATTATTTGGACACACATGAGAAATCATTGGGAAATGATTGGGGTGAATATTAGTAACAATTTGAAAGGAGTTTCGAATCGGTAATTGTTTACAATAGGACGTGGTGCTGTAGGACTTCATGGTTAAAGAGTTTCATTGGTATTCTGATGGAGCACGTGTGGTTCACCGGCACATCATAACACCTCGAAATAGTCTTAGGATGCAGTCATGTATACTAAAGACCCCGAGAACCATGAATTGAAAGTTTAAAAGAAAAATAAGAAACCGATAATAGTATTATGACAGATCCGACTTGATGATTACCTCATGGAGACTTGGAAATAAGCAAGAGTTGCTGCCAGTCAGATTTTATGTTTCGCTTTCACATGTTTTACTTCCCGAATAATTTAATTATTTGAAAGGTCCATAGTCGCTCATACTTTGGGAAGTAAGTATTGAATCAAGACAGTCATGAATTGGATTGTAGACTGTCTAAGAAGTTAGACATAGCAACAGCATTGCTACAACGTTCATGAGTACTTAGAAATAGAGATTTGAGTATTGGATAAACCCACGCTCAAAGAATTGCTTCATGGATTATATCACGAGCAATTTTTGAGACGATAATATCTTATGGTCTTGAAGCAGAGACATATAAGTTGAAATTTACAAGTCGGTTGTGCATTGATAATGCGTAAATGCATCGGTAACTCGATGTTATAACACGTATTGTTGTGCGTGATTTTGATGAGTAGAAGACACAAGCATATAAGTCGAAGCTTATTCGTTCCTTAACCATGATGGGAAACAGATATCTGTAGGCCTCTCGATGATTTTGAAGTTGACTAAAGTGCTGGCCAGCCAGGACTGAATTGATGTGTTCAATTAGAAGTCTTATGTCATATGCAAATCGGAAATCGGGAAACAGAGTACCGGACAGAGATTGATCTCAATCCATGTCTCATGTCCGGAAATATCTTGTTGGACGGAGGATCATATGATCACTTATCTATGGACAGAACTGACTGGGTCAGAGTTCGGCAGCAGTTTCTAGGAAGCTACAGTTTGTTGATCAATTAGAGGTTAAACCGGTAATTATAGTCATAGACTTATCCAAGTGGGAGACTGTTGGTTTAGGTGTCTAAGCCATGACTAATAATTTGTATTTACCTAATTGATAGTAGCAAAGTCCATTTGGGTTGCCCTCATAGCTAGAGGTTTAGCAGAAAATCCAGGAGAGAGAAAGATTGATTTATTATATGATTAATAAATCAATAGAAATAAAATAAATAGTTTATTATATATTATGGTGATAATATATTAATTAGAAACTATATTAATTAATTAGAAGTTAATATGGAATTAATTAAAATTAATTTGGTGATTAATTGAATTAATTAAAGGTATAGGGGCTGTTTTATAATTACTCAATAGTTGAGTAGTGACTGTCCAGGACAAGCAGATAGTTGGCGAAATTAAAGGATTGATTATCCTTAATTTCAATTTTATATATTAAGGATAAATAGGTTTAATTCAAATGATAAAAGGTTTATCTTGATTTGAATTAAAAAGGTTTATCTTTAAAGGCTTATCTGCAACTACCTGGAAAACTATAAATAGGGACCCTGTGACCCTCATTATTTTTGCATTCTCTTCTTTCTCTCTGGAGTTTTCGAAATCCTCAAGCTCCCTGGGTGTGATCTCATTTGAGGTAGGTGATAGTGTTTTATTTTTACAATAAAACACTATCATTTAAAGACTGTTTTATCGCATTAATACGCTCAGAGGCACACAAAAACTATCTTTTTGTGCAAAATAAAAGAACCCAAAAACCGCCTTAAAACATGCAAAATGCTTCTTCATAACAGATATGGTTCAGACAGACCCGTCTAACCTACCTCATCTGTTAAAACCAAACAATCACATTTTATAAGAATGCATGTTTTCATAAACAAATAGGCAAAAGCTCACATTCCAACGACAGCTCCTGATGCACACCACAGACTCCCAACAGTCTGGCGGTGATAATAGATCTACTGTCGGGTCAATACTAACCCATGCCAGCCATTTGTTTTCACACAGAAAACATCTCACAAATCACGGGGAAATCCTATTAAGATATCATTAATTCTCTCAATAGAATTATGATTAATTTGTCTACAGTCCCCAGACATCCTCACAACAATTGCAAGCTAAAACGAGAGAATATCTCATTCTTCATACACTGCACATCACAGCCCACTGCTGTGTTGCAGATGCAAATCTGCCAGAACTATGGTTTTCACCATAGGAAATCCTGATAAGCTCAACATCAAAACAGGCTTATATTAACAGGTGGCTAAACATGAATTACGATTCATGTTTAACTTGAACAGAGTTCTCCGGAGCTGCTGGTGTGAGGAAAACAAGAGGGATTTGTGTGCTAATATTTATGGCTTATTTTCAGGAACAAGACCCAAGAACGGTAACGAAACAATCAAACCAGAGGAAGTGACGCTCAAACTAAAGACCAAAAATACCAAAAATGCGTAAAATATACAGCCCTCGCGACTTGAAGACTCTGTGTCGCGACGTGAAGAAAATCAAGACAGAAGTCCAAACAGCTACAGCAATCGCGCCGCGACGAAGGCTGTGGTCGCGACGCGAAGCTCTTGGACGCGACCATACCAACTCTCCAATCGCGAGACTACCAACGCACCATCCTTCGCGACGCGACCAAAAGCAAACGCGACCAAAAGGAAACGCGACGAAAAGCTCGACATACCAGCAAAGACGCACTGACCCGACAAAAGGTGCACCGACCACCAGCCAAGCACCCTCGCGACGCGACGGGACCCTTGGTCGCGACGCGAGCACTGTGCTCATTTAGTATAAATAGAGACCTATTATGCACGGATTTAGACACCAATTCACTCTATTTGTAATAAGGATACTCAAACACTCTCTATCAGTTAGAATAGCTTGAAACATCTCTTAACTAGTTGTTTAGAATCAGAATATCATCCCTCTCGGTGGTAATTCTTGTTGTACTTCAAGATAATTTGGAAGATAACCGCATCAAGGCACATGTCAAGGAACACCAAGACCATCTTTACGATCATCACACGAATGGAAGGCTAATCTCTTCAGATTACTTCCGGTAATGTTATCCAACTCTTAGTATAGCATGTTTTTACTTTGATTCCGACAAGTGTTTTACTATTGTAATTCTTAAACTCTTATCTCTTTGAATACAACTAGTGAATCATTTGTGTTTACTTCTACTTATTATCATCTTCTCAAGACATAGTATTACCAACATATTATTCGTGCCTATCTCACCTAAATAACGAGCTAAGACGGATAATCAGTTAATATACTTTGTGCCAAATTAATATGCTAATAAGTTGTAACGTTACTATCGCCTAGATAAAACATAATATTGCTATACCATTGTTTGTGCCTAATCTACTTAATTGTTAGACAAAGACAAATAATTGATTCAACATGTTATGTATTTACCTGAGTAATAGTAATTGTCAGTAAACTGTAATTATGTCAAAGTAATTATATCGGAATCATCGTAATAAAACATGTGAAACTAATTGTTGATAACTAAACCGGAAGTAATTCTTTCTTTAATCTCAAGTTACAATCTCAATATTTTTACCATCACCGTAAAATTTACTTTACAACTCATTAAAAGTTAACCACTAAATCCTTGGACTCGACCCCGCTTGCCCTATCTACATAGTTAAAGTGGGATATAAATTGTTTTTGACGCGTGTGACGATAGCGTTGTCAAAATGGCGCCGTTGCCGGGGATTATGTGCGCTTAAGTTCTAAAGAGTTGTTTAAAGTTCAAATTTTACTTTTGTTATTATTATCTTTCTTGTGCAAACTCACTTGTTTATGCATACAAGGCATAGTAGCAATAATTCACCACTCTTATTCAATCCGGAACCCGAAAGATCTTTTAAAAACAATCGAATTGCAAGACGCTTATTTAGAACAATGAATTTGGACGAAGTATTGGTAGAGGATGTTCCCGATGAATCACACATACAACCTCCACAAATGGGACCGCAAAATCCCATACCACAAGCACATCCACCAAATCCTCCACAATACCGCAACAATGGCAACGGTGGTTATCAAGGAGATAACACCAATAATTGGAATGGCACAAACCGACACAACGGGGGTTTTCAAGAAGGTAATCATTTTCAATACAATCCTCGTTATTTAGATCAACCAAATAGACATTCTGTAGCATCTCACTTTCAACCAGGTGATTATGATGATCCTTCACCTATAATATTTCCACACGGAAACGAACATATTGTAGAAATTCGACCACAATTAATTGGGGTAATCCCACTTTTTCGTGGTTATAAAAATGAGGATCCTTATAATCACTTGTATGAATTTCTTGCAATAGCAAATGCAAACACGCCAAGAGAAACCAATAGAGACACGTTTAAATTGCATTTATTTCCATTCACCTTAAAAGAAAAAGCAAAATACTGGTTTACATCACTTGCTCCCGGTAGTATTAATACTTGGGACCAATTGAGAACCAACTTTTTACAAGAGTTTTACCCAGCTAGTAAAACCACAGAAATAAGAAAAGCCATACAAGATTTTACACAAAAACCTAACGAAGAATTTCATGATGCATTCGATCGTCTTAAGGAATTACTACGATCGTGTCCACATCATGAATTCCCTCGTTGGCAACTTGTACGGTATTTCTTTGATGGGGTAGATAGCACAAACCAATCCATGATAAACGCTGCCTCAAGTGGTACATTTATGTTGCAAGATAGTGAGAATGCATGGAAATTTTTGGAACAATTAAGTAATGGTTCAAAAGCAAATTATTCCACAAGAAAACAAGAAATTCCAAATCAAACCGTTGCAACAATCGCACTCGATAAAACATGGAAAACTGGGGTAAAATCTGACATCATGGCTTTAAGTAAAAAGGTTGATTTATTACTTACAAGCCTTGGGAAAGAGAAAGGTGTTAATGTTTTGCAGGGACAAAAATCATGTGCAAACTGTGGAAATACTGGACACGTTGCACATAATTGCACAAAAACTCGGGAAGAACTCAATCATTTAAATGGATATGGCCAACACCATAATCCACAAAGATCTTTCAGACCCAGCAATCAAGGCAATTATAACAACAACAATCAGGGAAACTACCATAACAATAATCAGGGGAACTTTAATAATAACAATCAGAGAGGACAATATCAAAACCAACATCAAAACCAGCAACGAACATTTCAACCCAACCACAACGGAAGAGAAGGAAGTACAAGCAGAAAGGAACCAGAAAATGAAGGAACAAAACTAGACAAGATTATGGAATTCATCACCCAAACATACCAGAAGACCGACACCAATACCAAAACAATCGCTGCAATGGAGAAGCAAATAGCACAATTAGCCGAACAACTGGGGAAAAGAGAAGAAGGAAAATTCCCAAGCAACACGACTGTGAATCCTTCTCACAGTCAACGACCGGGAAAAGAACATCAAGTCAACCAAGTCATATCTTTACGAAGCGGGAAGAAAGTCGACAATCAGGTAAGTTCTCTTCCTAACCCAACTTTAGAAGAGGAAAGTGACACCGAAGAAATATACAATGAAAAAGAGGAACTAGAAAAAATTTTAAAAGAAAAAGAAATAGAAATTGAACAAAACAACATCGCACCATATCCTTCAGCCCTTGAACCCTCGACTTCTAAGGACACAAAACGGACTAAATCAGAAGACATGTGGGAAGTCTTTTCCCAAGTCAAAATCAACATTCCTTTAGTCAAACTAATTAGAGAAGTCCCCTCATACGCGAAATTTCTGAAAGACTTATGTATTCAGAAAAGAAAGTTAAAATCGCGTCTCCCAAAGAAAGTAGACTTAACAGAACATGCAAGTTCTATAGTCTCCAACTCTCTTCCTCCTAAACTCAAGGACCCAGGAGCACCCTTAATCTCTGTCACCGTAGGAAACATAAACATAAAAAAGGCACTTTTAGACCTTGGAGCAAGTGTCAACATTCTTCCAGGGAATTTGTTTGATCAGTATGAACTAGGCAATCTAGAACATACTGACATCATTTTACAACTTGCTGACAAATCCACGAAAATCCCAAGAGGAATGTTGACCGATGTTATAATCAAGGTGGATGAATTTTACTATCCAGTTGACTTCTTAGTGCTTGATACTGAACATACTTATAAGGAAAGTCAAGCCTCAATTATTTTGGGACGACCATTTTTAGCAACAACGAACGCCCAAATTAATTGTAGAACAGGAGCAATGGATATCGCCTTTGGAAATAGAAAACTCAGATTAAATGTTTTTAACACATTTAACAATTCATCAACAGAACATGAATGTTATCAAGTTGATGTAGTTGATGACTTAGTGCATCAAACTACACCAACCATCTTAAGATCTGACGAATTGGAAAGTTTTCTTAACAACACCAGGATTGAAGACAGGGACACAAAAGAAGTACACATGATAGAAGAAGTTTTTCAAACACAGCAATGGAAAACACCATGGATCCCACAAGTGGAAAAATTACCCACGAATTTTTCAGCACCGCTAAAATCATCCTTTGAAGTACCACCGGTCTTAGAATTGAAAACACTACCCAAACATTTGAAATATTCATTCTTAGGACCTAACAAAACTCTACCTGTAATAATTTCTGCTGATTTAACAGGTGCTCAAGAGGAAACTTTGTTAGAAGTGTTGATGAAATACAAGGAAGCTATTGGATGGACAATAGCAGATCTGAAGGGAATAAGTCCAGCGACGTGTATGCACCGAATCATTACTGAAGAAGGCACGAAACCAGCACGAGAAACACAAAGACGATTGAACCCAAACCTCAGAGAAGTAGTCAAGAAGGAGGTACTTAAATGGTTGGACGCCGGCATTATTTACCCAATATCTGACAGTGATTGGGTAAGTCCAACCCAAACAGTGCCTAAGAAATCCGGAATTACAGTGGTCGAAACAGAAGATGGAGAAAAGATGACCACCAGACCAATCACAGGGTGGAGAGTATGCATCGACTACCGCAAGTTGAATGCTGCAACGTCAAAGGATCATTTCCCACTCCCATTCATCGACCAAATAGTCGAAAAACTATCTGGAAAAAAATTCTACTGTTTTCTAGACGGATACTCGGGATACAACCAAATTGCCATCCATCCCGAGGATCAGGCTAAAACAACCTTTACTTGTCCCTATGGCACCTTCGCCTTCCGAAGGATGCCATTCGGATTATGTAATGCTCCCGCCACTTTCCAACGTTGCATGATGGCTATATTTTCTGATATGGTGGGAGAATCGCTAGAAATTTTCATGGATGATTTTTCAATATTTGGCTCCTCTTTTGATAATTGTTTGAAACAGCTAGAGAAGGTACTAAAAAGATGCATAGAGTCCAATTTAATTTTAAGCTGGGAGAAGAGCCATTTCATGGTCAAGGAAGGAATTGTACTTGGGCATGTCGTTTCAGAACGCGGTTTTGAAGTCGATAGAGCCAAAGTACAAATCATTTCCACCCTTCCCCCACCAAGCTCAGTAAAAGGCATTCGTTCATTTCTTGGACATGCCGGATTTTACCGACGATTCATTAAAGACTTTAGTACCATTTCTAAGCCACTTTGTAAACTGTTATTAAAAGACGCACCATTTGTTTTTGATAATGACTGTCAAGAAGCATTCACTATTTTGAAACATAAATTGACAGAAGCGCCAATTCTGCAAGCACCTAATTGGCTTCTTCCTTTTGAAATAATGTGTGATGCTAGTGATTATGCAGTGGGAGCGGTATTGGGACAAAGGGTGGACAAGAAACCAGTGGTCATTTGCTATTCAAGCAAAACATTTTCTGAAGCACAGCTCAATTATACCACCACAGAAAAAGAACTATTGGCAGTTGTGTACGCCTTGGATAAATTTAGATCTTACATCTGGGGATCTAAAGTTATTTTGTACACCGATCACAGTGCCATCCGTCACCTGATGGAAAAGAAGGAAACAAAACCAAGACTCATTCGGTGGGTACTTTTGTTGCAAGAGTTCGACATAGAGATCCGAGATAAAAAGGGATCTAAGAATGTGGTGGCTGATCATCTCTCCAGAATCCAAACCGATGAAATTCAAGGAGAAACAATACGAGAAGATTTTCCTGATGAACAACTATTTTCTGTACAAAAATTACCATGGTTTGCTAATTTGGTTAATTATTTTGTAACAGGAAAAACACCGTCACACTGGACCACTCAACAAAAGAGATACTTTTTCTCCCAAACCAAGCAATATCTATGGGAGGATCCAGATCTGTTTAAAATAGGAGCAGATCAAGTTATCAGGAGATGTGTACCAAACGATGAACAGACGGACATTCTCCGTCACTGTCACTCATATGCTTGTGGAGGACATTTCAGTGCCAAAAAGACTGGGCACCGAGTTCTCCAAAGTGGTTTTTTCTGGCCTTCTCTATTCAAGGATGCTTACACTTATGTCAAAGCTTGCGATAGATGCCAAAAGATGGGGGGAATCTCAAGGCGAGACATGATGCCAATGTCCCCGATATTAATTGTTGAAATTTTTGACGTTTGGGGCATTGACTTCATGGGACCATTCCCCACATCATTTGGAAATTTGTACATTCTTTTAGCTGTCGATTACGTGTCCAAATGGGTGGAAGCTGAAGCCACCAGAACAAACGACCACAGTGTCGTATGCAAATTTGTCAAGAAGAACATTTTTTTCTAGACATGGAATCCCTCGAACCATCATAAGTGACGGGGGTTCTCATTTTAAAAATCGACATTTTGCAAAACTGTTAAAACACTATGGTGTTACCCACAAAATTGGTACACCATATCATCCACAGACAAGTGGACAAGCAGAGGTCTCTAATCGAGAAATTAAAAGAATTCTCGAAAAAACAGTTAGACCAGACCGAAAGGACTGGTCCATTCGATTAGATGACGCTCTATGGGCCTATCGGACAGCATATAAAACACCCATCGGAATGTCCCCATATAGACTCGTGTATGGCAAGCCATGCCATTTACCTGTAGAGTTAGAACATCGTGCCATGTGGGCAATCAAAAATGCTAATGTCAATTTAACTGATGCAGGTGAAGAAAGAAAATTCCAGTTATCAGAACTGGAAGAAATAAGGAAAGAGGCATATGAGAGTTCGAAGATTTACAAGGAAAAAACAAAGGACTTTCATGACCGCCACATTGTCCGAAAACAATTTCACAAAGGACAATTAGTGTGGTTATTCGATTCACGCC
The DNA here is from genome assembly GCA_023525715.1 of Cichorium intybus. Lineage (NCBI taxonomy): Eukaryota > Viridiplantae > Streptophyta > Magnoliopsida > Asterales > Asteraceae > Cichorium > Cichorium intybus. The sequence goes on along the minus strand of CM042015.1, from coordinate 63,550,492 downwards.
TCAAATTATTCCCTGGAAAACTAAAAAGTAAATGGACTGGTCCATATGTTATAACCGATGTTGCACTACATGGTGCAATAGAAATCAAACCAGAAAAGGGAGGAGAACCGTTTAAAGTCAATGGACAACGGTTAAAGCCTTACGTTCAAATGGTGGATAACTCAAAAGTGGTGTTTGAAAAAATTGCTTTAATTAACCCACAACTCTGACCATTTGAACATAAGGCACTGCGTCCGGCTGAAGACGTTAAACTTAGCGCTTTTCGGGAGGCAACCCGAGAACTTTGTGGGAGTGTTCACTGCAAACCCTCATTTACACTTATGCAAAGCATAAGTGTGTAGTTTGTGTAATTAGTTGTTTTTATTATGCTTGATAATTTGATTTTAGTGTATTTTATTTTATAAAAACTTTAAAAAGATAAAAAAATTATGTGTGTTAAATATACGGACATACAGGTAAAGAGAGGGGATGAAAACGAAGTTGAAAAATGAAAAAAATAGCCCTCTGGAGACCCCTCGCGACGAGACGAAAATCCTTCGCGACCGCGAGAGCAGAAAAATCGCGATCAGGAAATACCATCTTCCAGCGCTCGCGCCGCGACCACTACCTCTGTCGCGACCATGCATCCGTCGCGAAGGAGCGTGAACAGGTGTATAAACCCTAGCCTTAAGCAGCAGCCGCATTTGTCATTCTCTCTCTTCCTCTCGCGACTCTCTCTCACGGCCGGGTATTTTTTCGACCAAATCACCGATTTTCATCATTTTTTCTTGCGTAGATCATCATCCAAGGTATGTATATCAATCCTCTACCCTCGATTTAGGTTTTTACATGTTAATTTCTAGAAAAATCGCACGGATTCGGTCCGAAACCGCGACTTCCGATCGGGTTTGTATAAATGTTGTTATTTTCTGAAATTGATGCTTGCATAAGTTAGATTTAGCACTTAGGAATCACTAGGACTTAATGCATTGAGTAGAAATCGAGCAAAACAGGAGAAATCAGCAATCCCGTTCGGTCCGTTCCGCCCTCGCGATCGCGACCAAGGTGGTCCTCGCGACTTGAAGCTGGACGCGACCTGGACGCGACCAGGTCGCGAAGGCTGGGCAGGGGGTTAATTTTTGCTCAATTTTGCTATTTTTCTTGCGTGTTAAACTAGATTAATGAATTGTATGAATTGGAAATTTACAGATATGGCCCGCAGAAGGGAACAACGCCAACAACCAGTTGAAAGGAACAATATTGCTTCACACGAGTGGTTACAATTCCCAAACACTCTTCCGGCAGCAAGGCTAAATGTGTACACGGCACACTTAGAAAGATATAGACAAAGGGATGTGGAGCCTGCCCTGGTATTAGATTGGAACTTTGCTAATACTCTGGGGATTACAGCAACACTTGACCAATATTTGGTCAAGACCGATGGTGCCTACACCAGCTACGCATGGAGGAACTTATTTCAGATTCGTGAGCACAGCTACAAAGAGCTGATGCTCGAGTTCTTCTCCACAGTCACTTTTGATCCAACCGAGGAGGACATGTTTATGCGTACCGGTCTCTCTTTCCGACTTGGAGGAGAGCCGAGGCAGTGTAGCGTTGTAGAGCTTGGATGGAGACTGGGTCTCTATCCGCATGGTGACGCCCGTTCAGCAGAGTTCAGAGCTTACATGGCCCGATGCATCACCAGCCCACCAGAGGAGTTGGTCAATGAAGAATTTTGGGGAGGAATTGCTAACACTTTATACCTCCCTGAGACTGCTGTAGAGAGTGCGATCTGCTCTCCTATTCATCGATTATTACACCGACTTGTTGCTACCTCCGTCAATCAACGGAGGGGCTGCGAGAAGGTTCCTGCAGCAGATCTCTTCTATCTGTGGTGTCTTTTGACACCAGGGAGGCACTGTAACCTCCCGTATTCATTGGCGTTCTTCTTGGCCCGCAAGGCCACAGGGGCCCGAGGTTCTAGCCCCCTTTGTGGTGGTCATCTGATCACCCGACTGGCGCATTCATATGGTGTTACCACATTGCCAGCAATGCGGTCCATGACCCCGAGAGAGCCGAGAGCCATCGGACGTCAGTACCTGGAGTTGATGCATGTGATCAGACCAGCAGGACCACCAGGTGTTTTCGTACTCGCTGATCCAGAGCAGGCCCCCGAGGCTGCTCAAGCACCACCTCCACCTCCCAGACGCCGCCAGCGACAGCGCCAGAGGTCTCCTGTCCCGCCACAAGACCCAGAGCCCGAGATCAATCTCGGGACGATTTACCGACAGATGCAGGAATGGCATCTGACTCATCAGGAGTGGCATCTAGCTCACCAGGTACAGCACCAGTGGATGGCGGATTCCATGACCGACTTCTTCCACCAGCAGGGGTTCCAGCCACAGTATCCATACCCGAGTACCGTTCCACCGGTACCTGACTGGTACACAGGTAGCCATCCTACAGGAGACGGGGCGGGACCATCGGGGACCCATTCTGATGATGAGGATGATGAGTGAGTATTTATCTTTTTATTTCCAATTTAGTACAAACTGTTAGATACTATTGTGTTTTATTTACTGTTTGGGTTGAATTTAACTATTGTGTGGTGTGAATTTATTTATTTTATGATTGTTCAGAATGACGTTGTTTGTTTGTTGATTATATTACAGAAAGCGATCTAACATGCTGGCAGTCAGTTCAGCGCCCAATGAATCAAAAGATCGACCGTAATATATATATATATATATATATATATATATATATATATAAAAAAAAAAAAAAAAAAAAAAAAAAAAAAAATTTATTTTTGCGAAAAACTCAATTTTGCTTGAGGACAAGCAAACCTCAAGTGTGTAGTATTTTGATAGTGTTTTATTTTTACAATAAAACACTATCATTTAAAGACTGTTTTATCGCATTAATACGCTCAGAGGCACACAAAAACTATCTTTTTGTGCAAAATAAAAGAACCCAAAAACCGCCTTAAAACATGCAAAATGCTTCTTCATAACAGATATGGTTCAGACAGACCCGTCTAACCTACCTCATCTGTTAAAACCAAACAATCACATTTTATAAGAATGCATGTTTTCATAAACAAATAGGCAAAAGCTCACATTCCAACGACAGCTCCTGATGCACACCACAGACTCCCAACAGTCTGGCGGTGATAATAGATCTACTGTCGGGTCAATACTAACCCATGCCAGCCATTTGTTTTCACACAGAAAACATCTCACAAATCACGGGGAAATCCTATTAAGATATCATTAATTCTCTCAATAGAATTATGATTAATTTGTCTACAGTCCCCAGACATCCTCACAACAATTGCAAGCTAAAACGAGAGAATATCTCATTCTTCATACACTGCACATCACAGCCCACTGCTGTGTTGCAGATGCAAATCTGCCAGAACTATGGTTTTCACCATAGGAAATCCTGATAAGCTCAACATCAAAACAGGCTTATATTAACAGGTGGCTAAACATGAATTACGATTCATGTTTAACTTGAACAGAGTTCTCCGGAGCTGCTGGTGTGAGGAAAACAAGAGGGATTTGTGTGCTAATATTTATGGCTTATTTTCAGGAACAAGACCCAAGAACGGTAACGAAACAATCAAACCAGAGGAAGTGACGCTCAAACTAAAGACCAAAAATACCAAAAATGCGTAAAATATACAGCCCTCGCGACTTGAAGACTCTGTGTCGCGACGTGAAGAAAATCAAGACAGAAGTCCAAACAGCTACAGCAATCGCGCCGCGACGAAGGCTGTGGTCGCGACGCGAAGCTCTTGGACGCGACCATACCAACTCTCCAATCGCGAGACTACCAACGCACCATCCTTCGCGACGCGACCAAAAGCAAACGCGACCAAAAGGAAACGCGACGAAAAGCTCGACATACCAGCAAAGACGCACTGACCCGACAAAAGGTGCACCGACCACCAGCCAAGCACCCTCGCGACGCGACGGGACCCTTGGTCGCGACGCGAGCACTGTGCTCATTTAGTATAAATAGAGACCTATTATGCACGGATTTAGACACCAATTCACTCTATTTGTAATAAGGATACTCAAACACTCTCTATCAGTTAGAATAGCTTGAAACATCTCTTAACTAGTTGTTTAGAATCAGAATATCATCCCTCTCGGTGGTAATTCTTGTTGTACTTCAAGATAATTTGGAAGATAACCGCATCAAGGCACATGTCAAGGAACACCAAGACCATCTTTACGATCATCACACGAATGGAAGGCTAATCTCTTCAGATTACTTCCGGTAATGTTATCCAACTCTTAGTATAGCATGTTTTTACTTTGATTCCGACAAGTGTTTTACTATTGTAATTCTTAAACTCTTATCTCTTTGAATACAACTAGTGAATCATTTGTGTTTACTTCTACTTATTATCATCTTCTCAAGACATAGTATTACCAACATATTATTCGTGCCTATCTCACCTAAATAACGAGCTAAGACGGATAATCAGTTAATATACTTTGTGCCAAATTAATATGCTAATAAGTTGTAACGTTACTATCGCCTAGATAAAACATAATATTGCTATACCATTGTTTGTGCCTAATCTACTTAATTGTTAGACAAAGACAAATAATTGATTCAACATGTTATGTATTTACCTGAGTAATAGTAATTGTCAGTAAACTGTAATTATGTCAAAGTAATTATATCGGAATCATCGTAATAAAACATGTGAAACTAATTGTTGATAACTAAACCGGAAGTAATTCTTTCTTTAATCTCAAGTTACAATCTCAATATTTTTACCATCACCGTAAAATTTACTTTACAACTCATTAAAAGTTAACCACTAAATCCTTGGACTCGACCCCGCTTGCCCTATCTACATAGTTAAAGTGGGATATAAATTGTTTTTGACGCGTGTGACGATAGCGTTGTCAGTAGGACACATGTGCTGCTTAGCTTCAAGATTAATCTAAAGGATAGTTTTCTGATTTATTTCTTTTAATTAATTTTTATTTGGCCTTTAGGAATCTAGTTTCATGTTCAAAGATAGAAAACATAGATCCAATCTAGGTTGCATGTGAACTTAGGGTTTTAGTTTATAGATTTCCATAAAACATTTCACACGCAACTATAGTAGTGCTTGTTTTAAAGAAGTAATGTTTTATATATACACCTCTAAAGAAGTAATAATTTATATATAAATTTATTTAATGTATAATCTTATTTTTTTATGTCAAACAAAAAAGACCAGATTGAGGCCTTTCGCGATGGTCATACACACAAAGATGAGAAATTTGACAATACTATAAATCTATTAAATGATTTTTGCAAAATGCAGCATGATTTACAACAAGCATATGAAGAATGTACTCTAGTACCACCGAATCATATTGAGATATTCGAAAAGGTGTTGGGTGCTCGTACCGGTCATGTTAAAGGCGTCGGACGAAAACCTTCTTTGAAAGGGACGCGTTGTGTTGAAGAGGGACAATCATCGCAGACACAAACTCAATTTAAATATATATATATATATATATATATATATATATATATATATATATATATATATATATATATATATATATATATATATATATATATATATATATATATATATATATATATATATATATATATATATATATATATATATATAGACACATGCATAAATCTATTAAATGATTTTTGTAAAATGCAGCGTGATTTACAACGAGCATATGAAGAATGTACTCTAGTACCACCGAATCATATTGAGATATTCGAAAAGGTGTTGGGTGCTCGTGCCGGTCATGTTAAAGGCGTCAGACGAAAACCTTCTTTGAAAGGGACGCGTTGTGTTGAAGAGGGACAATCATCGCAGACACAAACTCAATTTAAACAGGCAAAGTAGCTTAAACTCTTTTAAAGTCTTATATAAAGATTATTGAATGCATTTTAGTACATTGCTGTTTTGGTAAATGTTTGATACTTGTAATGTATGTTTGATATTTATAATGTATGCTTTATTTTGTAGAATAATCAATTTGAGATGATTCTTGATGACCTAGTATTTAGAGCTAGACTCGTAAAGATGATGGAATCGTATAATGCCCAACAAGATTATGAAGGAAACAAGGAGGACGAAGATAATGACATAGAGTAAGTTTGGTTTACCCGGTTTTGGGCATTTTGGATGATGTGGACTCGTAGAAAAGAACATGTTTTCATGCTTTTAGGCAAACTTTTGTGGTGTGTATGTTTTTAGACGTTTTAGACTTATTGTGTAACCATAATATTTGGTACTAGTTTTCATGTTTTTAGAAAAAATTTTGTGGTGTGTATGTGTTGTTTATGTTTTATTTTGTTGGTGTATATATAGGACATAATTTTTTGCTATTAAAAATGGTATATTGAGAAAAAAACACTATTAACGGCGCCACCTTTAGCGACTACGACCGTTACCGACGCCACTAGGGTGACCGTTGGAAACCTTTACCGGCGTCACTATTAGCGACGATGTTTAGAATTATCGGCGACACTTTTACCGGAGACATACAAATAACGGCGACATTCAAGCAATAGCGACGTGGTTTTAGCGGCGACTAGTCACTGCCATTTGTATTACCGGCGACATTTTATACTTTTAGCGGTGACATGTGTTGCCGCTATTGTTGCTCTTTCTTGTACTGAATGTTTTTATTGATACAACATAAAAGTAATAGAACTGAATACATACATTTATAGATTTGAACCATCACAATGGTTCAATCATAACGGTCACATCTGTTCACAATTTTACAAGTGGCAGTTATATCCGAGGTTAACTAATCCTAACCATTATAAACTTCGATAATTAACTACCCAATTAACTGCTATAACCAATAAATGGTAAGTGTCTAGATTACTGTTCAACTAGGCGAATTCCCGCACGTTGCGCAGGAATACAATTACATAATTAATATATTAAAAGATTATATATTGTTCAAAGTAACAAATAACCGTTTTCTTTGTAGGCCGTCGTACAATTTTACAGAAATTAAAATATAATTTTGGTAAATTAGTTATATGCAAGTTGAAAATTGTATTAGACTATATTTTGTTGTAAATACAATATTTGTACTTAACTATAAAATAATTATTAGATAATAAAATATTGTTATTATTTTGAACAATCTGATAATAAAACTCGCGTTTATCATGAAATTTCTTGAGAAAAATGATATTTTATGTGATGAGATTTAATAACTAAAACTATTTTATGTATTCGTCATTTCAATTTATAATTATTATAATGTTAGTAAGTTTTAATACACAACTTTTTTATACATGTGATCATTACTTTTTTTGCAACAAACGTTTGTTACTTAATAACTAACTTTAGGACAACATGTTTTATTTTAAATAATATAAAATTCAAGAAACTAAAACAATATAGAGAATATCGCGAATCGAAATACTTTACATAATATTTTAGATATGTTTATCTCGTTCGTAATACACATATGATATCGATTTATATAATGATGTAATCATAATATCTATTTTAAAATATGCATCGTCTTTTTAGTTTATTTAGTTACATGCTATACCATATCAAATTTTTGTAAAAGAAAAAAAATTAAAAATCAACATATATTATAAAAAAAACATCAACTTTTGATATGAAATGAAAATAAATATAATCTTGTTTGACTTATTAGTCCCTTGAGTGTTACTTTCAAGGAAACGAATATGGTGGACGTCAAATTGATCTTGCTTGTATAGAATTGCATCTTCAAAATTTTTATCTTCTTCTTCATCATTCAATAAGAATATATGAAATCTCTCTCGGATGTAACTTTCAAGGAACCAAATATAGTAAACGTCAAGTTGATCTTACTTGTATAGAATTCCATCTTCCAAAATTTTATCTTTTTCTTCCTCTTCCAAAATTTTACATGAACTCCAATAAGAGTTTTATGTGTTCTCAAATAATTATTTTCTCACCATTTATATATCTATATAAACCAACTAACCAGTTAAATACATTAATAATTACTACTTACTACCCATAAGTTAAAAAAACTTTTCACTTGTAGTGATTAATATGTAGAATAAATTACCATAAGTAGTATGACAATGTCATTATTAAAATGCATTTGAAAAGTCATTGGAGTTTCAAATGAATGTGGTTGAAGTATTTTTGCCTCTTTTAATAGATATATATAAATTTGATTTATTATTATTATTATTATTATTAGAACAATAATATGTAGAATAAATTACCATAAGTAGTATGACAATATCATTATTAAAATGCATTTGAAAAGTCATTGGAGTTTCAAATGAATGTGGTTGAAGTATTTTTGCCACTTTTAATAGATATATATAGATACTCCCTTGTAATCTAGACTCAATTAGGTTATGTTAATGTGAAGATCTTTGTCTAAACATTTGTTGTCTCGGAGAAGAAATACATCACACATTTCTTCATACACTGTAAATGCTTCATCAACATCATATATGTTCCTTCTCTTCTTCACAACAACCATCATAACCACAACAACAATATTGTATCACATGCTGCATCTCTTGTACATTCTCTAAATTATCCTTTTCAGAAACATAAGATCTTTGAACATGAGGGGCAACATCTATAGTTTTGTACCGTCTCAAATTATATTGTCTTTCTGTGGGACTTTGCATCACCGGAGCAACCGTTTGCGGCCACTTCTGAGGACCCACTTTTTGTGCTTTTTGTAAAGGTTTTGTTTTTGGCACCATCATCACTTTTGTTTTTGTTAGAAACATCATTTATATTGACATCTTCTTGGTCATAAACAACAACCTCAACATCCATCCTCCTGTAGTCGATTTCACCATCATTTATGTTTCGACTGTTTTTGTTCGTCATGATCCACATCATTTTCAGGCTCAGTTTCATTACAATACCCCCTCACACAATATTATATTCGTTATCCAAAATCTTTTCATCCGAATCTTCAATATGGAGAGTACCGTCCATAGTTTCACCTTCAACATGTTTTCTACAGGCTTTTAGACATGGAACTGTACGCTCTGATACCATTACGTTGGAGAAAACATTAGATACAAAGGATTATAGAAAACAAATATAAATAAAAGTTTATTAATCACTACAACAGTTACAAAGTTACATACACACATATAAATAGAAGTTAAAATTTATGATGTTTCTGCCATATTTGCAACTCCTTATGGAATTGTTGGAATAATTGGATAACTAATAAGTAAGTTCCATTTATGTGCCATAAAAGTACCACCTTTATATTAATTACTAATTACTATGTGTAGCTTATAACTTCAACATACCCCCTAAGCTAGACTTGTACAATCACCAAACACAGCCTTGTACAATCACCAACTTCAATCACACAAGTATTTTTTCAACTTTGACAATCACAACCTTAAACACTCTTTTATGTTGGGATTAACCTCAAGCGTCATATTTTTCATGAACCTTTTGCTCTAAAAAAGAATATAGTAACAAGTGAATGTTCTTCACTAAGAACAAAACATATCATCATCATTATTTTGACTTTTTGAACAGTACCATCTGTGTACCACACACAAAAACAATTTCTTGCACAAGTCTTTGCTGAAACAATAACAAACTTTTAATCTTACCAAGAAACTTCTCACTTGGCTTCTAGGATTTAGAAGTGTTATGCTTTTTGATGACAGTAACAAGATATAGAATAACTGTACTCTATCGTGCTCTTGTATCATTGCTTCACTCTAATAAGAAGAATTCCCAACCATAGTTTTTTGTACAGAAAGACCATAATGCCCTAGGTTTTCTTTCTTTTCTCCTTTTCATTTTGGAATATTCATAACCTTTTCCTTTTTAATATTTTCAATTTTTTATCCAAGTAGAATTATATTAAAAATAATAGCGATACCTTCACTATTAGAAAATCAGTTTATAGAGACTGACCATATAGTGATGCCAAATGTCGTCACAACAGACACCTCTATAGCGATGACATGTCATGTCTATAGGGTAGAAAGTCAGACTTTGACAAATCCCTTTATAGCGATAACATGTCGTCCCTATAGAGGTAGGCGGGAAACGAAATTTCGTTGGCGGTTTTCTAAATATCTACGGTGACGACAAGTGGTCTCCGAAAGATAAAATAAAAAATATTTTTATATCTCTTTAAGTAATTTAAGTGAGTTAACGAAACGTTGTCGTTTGGTTTTAGGCTATAGCAATGACATGTCGTCGCATAGTCTTCCCCGAACCCTAAAAGCATCACGATCCTCTTTTCTGCCTTATTTTTCCCAGTTCGTTTTCTCTCCTACTCATGTGGCGAATTTCGGGGACCACGTTATTCTACCGTCGATTGTAACGTTTTCCGGCCAAGAAGCATCCCCCGCCTTGAAAGACTCCAAAGGCGTTGGGGAAAGTCATTGATAAGCTGTTTACCATGGAAAGGTACAAGAACCGCTCCGAAAAAAATAAAGGCAACAAAGGAAAACAACCGTATTCAAGTTCTCGTGAGAGTGAATCCTATGCACAAAAGCGGTATAAAGAAGTAGGCATTTTTTAAGTATTTAAAGAGTTATTAACAATTCTAAATATTATTATTTATAGGTCAAAGCAACCGGGAAGACTAGTCATGTCGATGGCTGAAAAAAAGCCACTTTACAGAAGGTCGTGGTTGGGAGAATGATCGTGCACAAGCTGATTGGGTAAGTAAAATTTCTAGAAATATGTTTAGTATGTTTTTATTTTGTGTAACATATTGATATGAAATTTAGTGTAGATTGTCTATCTTGCTATTGAAAAAGCATTGCATATATTAAAATATGGGAATTGTTATTGTTAGTGTTTATAGGTAAACAAGTTGGTTATTCATTTTATAGCAGTTATGTTGTCGAAATTTGGATATAAAAACTAATGTACATTTGTTGTTTTGTTTAATATAGGATAACATCCAAGTTGAGTATAAAACTATGTTAGAGGAAGTTGGGGGTGATGAGTCACATGTTGATGAGATGAGGAAGGCGGGGGCATACATGGGGCGTTAATAGAAAAGTGAAGAATATTGTCTCGGCTTACCATGCATTGAGCACCTCATCAACCCAAAACATGAAGCAAATGACCTGACAATTTACTCAATAATTGACTTAACAATTAAGTCAACAATTTAATCAGCAAATGCAAACAATGATTTTCCAACAAAACATTCCAAAACCGTTCCACCCCTTTCAATTTTAAATTGGTCCAACACAACTACGCCCAATAAACATTCAATCTCCAAACAACCAAGGTGACGATGATGAATGAGATCGAAACCGAAAGTGATAATTAAGGAAGTGATGTCGAAAATGAAACCAAAAGTGATTAAAACAATTTGAAGAACTTTTATGTAATATTTGGATGAAATTTATGCATAACGTTATGCATAAAGTAAAAATCGCTTGACGGCAGCTTGAGTGGGGTTAAGCGATTAATCGGAGATTAATCGGGGATTAATCTGAAACCCTAAATTATAAAGGGATCTATTTAAAAATATATAAATATAAAAAATAGCAAATTTGATTCATTTTATTCCGAGATACACATCAAAGATTTTACATTTTTTTTACTTTCATTATTTAATTTTGATTTTTTTCCAGTTTTCTTGAGTTATTAAAAAGTGTTTGTGTCGTCATTTAAAAAAATAAATAATAAAAATAAAGAAAATGACCGCCAAGACCGATTTTTACAGCAACCGTCAAGCTGACCGGTTAGGCGTAATCGTAATCGGTTGAAATTCAACCGCCAAGAGAGTAACCGTCAATTAATCGGCTGTCAAGGCCGATTTCCTGCAACACTGACGTTATGTGTTCTGGTAAACCATATAATTATGCGTTATTGGTACGTTATATTAAATGTTTTGCTATTCAAATTTTATATTTAGGTGAACTGTATTATTTATTTAATATTTAAAATGTTTTGGAAAACAAAAAAAAAACTTGTACAAGGTCTATAGCGATGATATTTCAACGCAATAGGTCTATCTATAGAGACGACATATTGTCCCTATAGATGGACCAATAGTGACGACATGTCGTCACTATATGTATTCTTTTTCCTTCTTTTTTAATTGAAATTTTCTGAGACAAATGTATAGGCACGAAGTGCCGTCTCTATAGACCTGTTATAGCGACGACATTTATAGGCTATAGTGACGAAATTGAGGTGACGATGTCTAGGACGACGACATGTCGTGCCCATGGTCTATAGTGATGACTTTAAGGGCTATGGCAACGAGTTTTTCGTCTCTATATAGCCTTCAATTCTTGTAGTGCTTGTATTTTTGCAGCCTTTTGAAGACAAACGCCATTCCCTCTCCTAGGGATATTCTCCATATTCACCATAATGCCTTTTGAAGACAAACACCATTCTTTTCTCCATTTTACAAGTTTTGTTTTTCCTTGTATTTTTTAACCAAAAATATTCATTCTCTAAATTCTTAAAATTCGGTCCCAGAGCACAGCAAATGGACACCAATGGAAGGTGGGTCCTAGGACCCACCTACTTTTTTGATTTGTGTAGTTAATTATCTGTAAAAAAAATTAGAAACCATCTTAAAAATAATTAAGGACCTATCTTAGCTCAATAAATATCAATCAATTAAAAAGACCCACGTCCATCTTGTTAAATGTTAAGGAGTCCAATTAAATAAAATAACCCAATACACTAAAACACAACAAAAAAGGAATATATATATATATATATATATATATATATATATATATATATATATATATATATATATATATATATATATATATATATATATATATATATATATATATATATATATATATATATATATATATATATATATATATATATATATATATATATACGGCAAACAGAGTTACGTCCTCAGTCTTCTCCGAGATCGCTGGCTGCTGCTTCCTCAGTCCTCATGTCGCCTGATCGGCGATTACCCTAATTCAGCCGCCAGCCGCCGCCGGATACAGGTGTTAAAACATTAATATAACTATTGAAGTTATTTTTGATTTTTTAAAGACATGTCCCGACCTGACCCGCTATTATTGTTTTTTTATTCTTACATTTTTTCGGGTTATTTAAATAGGGAGCCACATGAATTTCGATTCTAGATTCGTCACTGTCACAAAGTGTACACGGTCTTTAAATTCCTTTTCCAACCTAGTTTTGGTTGGGTCTGATCGGTGGTAATTAATCCAGTTTGTCTCCGATCAACAACAATATTCTGATAAATATTTTATCCTCACTAGTCAAGCACGTGTTCCTGATTAAAAAAAATCCAAAACGACCCACAAATTTGAATCAATCTTTTCAAATCAAAAATCCAAACAATGATTCAAGCTCTTTAATCTGTAATCTGATTTCTATAATCGTTTTTCAGTCTCGACACGCCACATACCCGTAGGAACAAAATATTTTACAGTTTTAATGCATTAAAAAACTAGCCAGTTATAAGAATGAAATTTGTTATTTTCTTATACGTCCAATGTAGACAAGCGTCAAAAAGATGATTTTATTAGAATTTATACTTCCTAATGAAAGATAGGTCAAACACAAGAAATAGCAACATACTTTTATTTATGTCTCATCATAACATCACACTTTCATTTATTTTTTCTATTTTTTGAATAGAAAAAAACGCTAAAAGTTGTGTTGTGATGATATGAGGCCAACACCTGAATAGAAAAGAGGATTGATACTCCATAATTCCTTGCGTGTATTTTAGAGTTGAATTTTAGATGTAATTAACGAATATACCAACAACTACATGTTAGACATTTTAGGACCATTTAAATTAAATGTATATTATGTTATCATTAAAATTCGGAATTAATATAAAATACTATTTGAAATTGTTGATGTACTGATTTTGAATAGTACATAAACCCTATCTAGTGTTTATCTTGTGGGTTGAGTTCCCGGTTGAATCAAAACTTATATCTATCCCTTAAAACTCTCACATTCGGTTATATCTTCATCTATATAAACACGTGACGAATAACAAATCAAAGATAAGGAAAATACACACAAATTCGTGGGTCTACTGCTGAGGGATTTAGAGAGGGATTTTGAGATCAACCGAAAAACCAACCTTTTTCCTCATATCTAAAAATCTTCATGGAAACAGGTATGCAATCTTCAGTTCTTTATTTCTTTTAATTAGATTCGAGATCAAGATCTAAGGTTTAAGATTCCGCGTTTATGTTTTAGTTATTGAAAATTACCAACAACTGGTATCAGAGCCTACTCGAACCTGTTAATAGAATTTTTATTTATTTGTTTGTTTAAGATCATTAGCACGTACCTAATTCGAATCTGTGTTGTCTCGCTTTCATTCGACTACTTTCCTTGTATTTTCCTATTACTGTTTTTCTGTGCAAAGTGTATTTTTAGTCGGATCTTGAAAGAAATGTTGGTGACGTTCTTGTAGATTGTTTCATGCCCGAACAAAACGGCGGACGATGAGCAGTGTATTTCGTATAATTGGTGCAAGAATAGAGCTAAACTAGGTAGATTTTCTTGGAATGTTTGGTATAGTTCTCCTTATGACTGTATTATGTAACTTTCTTTGCCTCTAGTGTCTTGCTAGATGATTTTGTTTTAATATATATCGTTCTAAAAAATGTATTTATGTTATCAAGTACATGCAATATTTTCAAGACATCACCTTTCCCCCCTCTCTCTCTCTCTCTCTCTCTCTCTCTCTATATATATATATATATATATATATATATATATATATATATATATATATATATATATATATATATATATATATATATATATATATATATATATATATATATATATATATATATATATAGGTAGGCTAATTTGAGAACACTAAAAAGGTTGAGAATGCGAGAACGAATCATAGCCATCTATTATTTTAGATGTAGGGTTATAATTATTCCGGCAATTTTAAATTATTAATCCATTTAAATATAACTAGTTTAATATAAATATTACATAAGGGTACGAAGGTAAATAGCCATTAACATATTTTTATCAACCCCGATAATCACGTTGAGATAATTTCTACGACCTACTAAACCAAAACAATGAAAACACTAATAGCGTTTATTCATGCCGCCTCCTCTGTTTTCATTTCAAAATTTATTGGAAGTTCTTGGTTTTCTACACGAAGGCTTATGAAGATAAAAAAGAAATGAAAATGAGCACTAGGTTTCTCACATGTAGATTTTCTTTATTGATTCAATTTGTAGATTTTTTTAATTTATAATTCTTTTGTATTTTGTTTATTAATTTGTGGAGTTTTCGGCTTTCTCCGTTTTGTTTATTAAATCAATCTGTACATATACGAATTCAAGGTCCATCACCTCTGTGAATATACGATTTCCAAACCATGCTCCTCGATTCATATTTGTTTTCGTCGTTTGTAAAACTCAATGCATGCGTATATGGATATTTTCTTTCATTCTAAATTCTTTTGATGTATACGGTGCATTCCGATTTCCGATTTCCAAACCATGCTCTTTGATGAATCTTTGGAATTTCCAACTCAAAATCCCATTAGGTAAGTTTTTTTTAATCAATATTGATTTAATCTTTATTCCCAAGTTTTTGATTTAATGAAATCGATTTGCTGAATGCAAAATGAGTATTGATTTTAAATGTATATGTTGTTTGTGATATATATTAATACAGATCCCTCTTTAATTTTTTTATGAATGCTTATAAATTCATTATTTTGAATGCTTATCTAATATTTTGTTGTCCAATTTAGGCGTATGTAATCCGATTTTCTGCATATGTAATATAATTTTCTTATTCAATCTCTAGATGTATTGAGGTTTTTGCAATTCGTTTGACAATAATATTAAATCAATATAACACACGTTTTTTGTATATAGTATTGGTACTTTTTTTTTTTGTATGAACTGTAATCGTTTATTATTAATTTAGTTTTAATTATAAATGATTATATAGTAATCATTTATATGTAACTTAGTTATAATCATAGATGATTAAAACACTAATATAATTATTTATATGTAACTTAGTTCTAATCATAGATGATTATTAGTCGTGAATGATTTTTACGTAAATGATTATATATTTTCAGTTTTAATCATTAACGTAAGGAATACTATTGATTTTTCATTTTACTTTGTATTCATCAATGAATAAATAAGATTGTTTATTAGTTTCTACTTTGGC
Source organism: Cichorium intybus (assembly GCA_023525715.1). Taxonomy (NCBI): domain Eukaryota; kingdom Viridiplantae; phylum Streptophyta; class Magnoliopsida; order Asterales; family Asteraceae; genus Cichorium; species Cichorium intybus. The sequence continues at coordinate 63,534,327 of CM042015.1, read as the reverse complement.
TTGTTATTCTTAATGTTATTGAGTTTTTCAATCTTTTATTTAGTTAATGTTATTGATATTTATTTTGTATTTCACAATGTACAGAAAAGTTCAAGATCATTTTGGAAAGCATTATTGGAGTGTTAAAGTACAATCCAACACTACAAAGAAAAATATCAAGATTTATTAATTTGTGATTATAGGGTAATAGAGAACTATTGTATTTTAATTATTGTTTGTGGTGTATTCATTTATGATTAGAAGATCATGATTTATTCATTTGCGATTATAGGATAATAGATAACTATTGTATTTCAATTATTGTTTGGGATATAAACCGTGTTTTATTCATTTATGATTAGAATTGTGTTGTAATTTTAATCTTTAAACCGTGTTTAATTCATTTATGATTACAACTGAATACATATATGATTAAAAATATGTTTTATTCATATATGATTATAAATATTCTGGTTAATAATAAATATTCTGGTAAATTATATTTCTATTTTTCGTCACTATAAAAATTTAGTTAAAAAATGAGTCCAATAAAATTATAAAATTGTATTATGTTTTATTTTTTTGTGAATTAAATCATATAAATCTATTAATAAAAATAAAAAAATAATAAAATATTTAATTCATTTTTGGTAACATAAATCATAATCTCTATAATCATGGAAAGTGAATAATTTAATCCCATGATTATAGGAAAAACATAATTATCTACGAATTTTAATTAATTAGACATATTGTTAAATTACTATAATATCCCTACAAAATTATTGGTCCAGAATGATTCTCGCATTCTCAACCTTTTAATCGTTCTCATTTTAACCTCATATATATATATATATATATATATATATATATATATATATATATATATATATATATATATATATATATATATATATATATATATATATATATATATATATATATATATATATATATATATATATATATATATATATATATATATATATATATATATATATATATATATATATATATATATATATATATATATATATATATATATATATATATATATATATATATATATATATATATATATATATATATATATATAGGGTCCCGTTCCAATGAGGACTCTTTTTTCGGTGAGAACTCGTAAGCACCTTAAAAAAATTGAAAAAAAATATAAAAAAATACAAATCATAAAATCGAGAATAGTACTATATCATGATCCAAAAAAAAATAGAAAAAATTTGGATCATTGAGAAACAGTAATGATCCACAAAAAATATTATTTTGTGGATCATTGTTTCATTATTAAAAAAACAATGATCCAAAAGTTTTTTTTCGAATTTTTTTTTCTCCAATATAGTACTATGATCCATTTTATTATTTATATTTTTTTATAATTTTTTTCAATTTTTTAAGGTGTCCTCACGAGTCCTTACTTTAAGAAGAGTTCTCACCCGATCGCTTATCTATAGGGTCCCATTCCGGTGAGGACTCTTTTTTCGGTAACTACTCGTAAGGACACCTTAAAAAAGTTGAAAAAAAATATAAAAATAATACAAATCATAAAATCGAGAATAGAACTATATCATCATCAAAAAAAATTGGAAAAAAAAAAATTTCGATCATTGAAAAACAGCGATGATCCACAATCATTGTTTCATTATAAAAAAAATAATGATCCAAAAGTTTTTTTTTTGAATTTTTTTTCTCCAATATAGTACTATGATCCATTTTATTATTTATATTTTTTGTTTATTTTTTTTTAATTTTTTTAAGGTGTCCTCACGAGTCTTCACTTTAAGAAGTGTCCTCACCCGATCGCTTATATATATATATATATATATATATATATATATATATATATATATATATATATATATATATATATATATATATATATATATATATATATATATATATATATATATATATATATATATATATATATATATATATATATATATATATATATATATCGACCATTCTCAAAACTATAATATTATATTATTATATATTTCTTTGGTACTTAAAGCAAACTAACCCATCCCGGATTTGTTACGGTCATGAAAGCTTTTTTTAAGAGGACTTTAATATGGAAGAATAAAACCAAGTACATTTGGTTATTTTACAAGATCCTCAATATATGATCATACATTATCATCCGCTTAATTTTGTTAAGGTAATGCATATCATCCGCTTAATTCTATAAAATATTGGATATTATCTAATGCATATTTTAGTGCATATTCAAGGTTGTGATTCACGTCATCTCAATGGTGATTTATTATTTTTGGTGATGAATTCATATGTTTTGACTTTGGATTCTTGCGTTTTGTAAGTTCACAAGGTTTATTAAAGATTTAATTGTATAATGTGTATACACTTAAGTTCACACACTATTACAAAAAGGATTTTTAATGACAGACAAACAATGAAAGACATGTTTTTATGATAGACAAAAAAGTCTCTCATAAAAATTATATCATCTATTGTAAAATTTTAACAATTTATGACAGACATCAATGTCCGTCATAAAATCATGTCATCTTTTGGAAAAATTCATGACATACATATTTGTTTGTCGTATATTTCTGTCATAAAATCAGTTTAAAAAAACACGCGCTACACTTGATTATTTCGCTTTATTACTTTTCCCGTTCTTCCTTAAAAATACATGATCCCACTTCCTTTTCGTTTCCCTCCATCTGAAGAATTAGATTCCCTCGACGAGCCCTAAAAACCTTCATGTATCAATCGATTTCACAATTCATACCTTCCCGTTCAGAATCACAAACATCACCGCCAAATCCCTTATTCGATTTCAGATAATCACAAACATGTAGACAACAACAAAAAGCTAATCCAGTTGATAAATCGTAGCACCAGTCTAGCCGCCGGCGATTTAGGGCTTCCAATTGCTTCACCAATCGCCACCTCTAGGTCTTTACTTTTCCTCTGGTACGTACCTACACGCTTCACGCTTCACCACTCACCACCTCTCAGGTGTGGTGTTTAGGGCATCACCATCGCTTTCAGCATCGACGTCCCTCTGTCCTTACTTCAGTATCATGTTAACAAAGCATCATGATCACTTCACCATATCCGCCTCTCAGTCCTTACTCCGGTACATACATGCACACTCGATTGATTTTTGGTAACGCCATCATCTAACCTTCATTGATTTGATAGTCGTTTTTGTATAATATGATCAATATTGTCTATTTTTGTTGGTTTTAGATGTTTACTTCATGGTATATTGCATCTTAATCCTTTAATTTTGTTGATTTATCTTCGGATAGATTATTTGATTCAGGGTCCTTTGTAACTTATCTTCAAGCGAACAAAAGTTACTAATGAGGTGTTTCCCATTTGAACTGTTCGTTTTAGATGTTTACTTCAATTTATGATACGTTATGTTTCTTATAGATTTCTAAACAATTTTTACATGATTAGACCATGGGTGGTTTGATTGCATGATTTTTTGAATGATAGATTACAATAGGGGTTTTTAAAAGGAATTCGATATGCTATGAAGCCTGATGAAGTGTATGGACTCATTTTCTCATGGGACAATGTGGTGGTAAGTTCTTAAACCTTTGACTATTGTTATTGCATGAAAGTAAGCCCCACACGAGAAGGCAGATGCCTCACTATCTTGTGCCATAACAGTTTATTATATATCTCTACAAATGAGCCAACTATGACACATAACAGTTCAAATGGGCAACAAGTAAGACAACCTTATGATGTATAGCACTAAAGCCTTGAGTTTCACAATCTCTTCCTTTGTCGTCGTTGCCCTTTCACCTTCAGGCATGATTAATGGACAGAGAATTTTATACCATATTGTCTAATAAAATTCTCCTATAACGAAGGTTATTATCTAAATGCTAACACTCACTAAACATACTCATCTAAAGTAAAGATAGAAGCAAAGCAATACAAGATAATATGTACATTGACATCAATATCGTCTATTTGGTGTCCTTTAAACTTGATTTCCAGTCTCAACTTCCAATTGCTAAATAGAGTTTAGTTTAAACTAAACCCGAGTTTACTTTAAACTTTATTGCTTTAGTCAAGAAGCGTTAGCACTATTATTTCCAACTTCTGAAATTCATTTGTTTATGGTGATCAGGTGTAACGCCCTGATTTTCTTAATTTTTTTTTCAAAAGCGTATTAACGCCAAAAGCGCATTAACGCCAAAAGCGCAATAGTGCTAAAAGCACAATAGCTAGTGTAGTATTTTATAAAACTCGGTATTGCAAAATCTCATATTTCGAAAATTGTGTTTCTTTATAGAACAAATTGTCAAGCTTTAAAAACTTTTCTCATGATGTCGTGTCATGTCTTAAAAATTTGGTTCCAACATAAACCATTTAGTTGTAAAAATGTTTATACACTTCGGGGGTTACAACTTCATATCATACAAGACTATAGAAAGCAAGTTAGGATACAAACCTCCATCTAAATCCCCAATCTCCTCGGGTCATCTACTTGCTTCTATCTCTCATGTCTAGAACCTCGGATACATGACATAAAATAAAATACGTAAGAAGAAAACGTCTCGTGAGCTACATGGGTTTGGACACAAAACTTTTATAAACATAACATATATCATTTTCAAAACCTTTGTAATCAAATAATATCATAACACTTGCTGTTAAAATCATTATAATTGAAAACATATAATCTTTTTTGCTTTTAAAGCCCTTTATAATAAACTTGTCATCATAAAACTTTCATTACTTAAACTTGACTGGTATTCATTCGTATTTTGATTTTTATACAAGGGCCTTAATCACTCTTGGTGATACCCCAAGTCTGGACTGAGATGGTGAGAACATAATCAGACCACCTCAGCGACTTATCACATGCTTTGACTGGTATCTCAACATGCTTACTTTTTATACTTAGGCATTAATCACTCTTGGTGATACCCCAAGTCTGGACTAGGATGGAAAGAACGTAATCAGTCCATCCTAGCGTCTTATGCTTTTAGGAAATCTACTTTGCGAAGTCCAGTAGACTCCTCCGGATTCCCTTGTGGGAACGTCATCCCCCAGGTATAAAACATTTCTATTACTTCACATTGTTGAGCATTTCATATCTTAATACCAGTCATTTATAAACACATTGATGGTAGATGCCAAAACATACTTTTAAATCTTTATGGCTTGATGTAAAAACATACTTTCAAATCTTTATGGCTTGATGCCAAAACATACTTCCAAATCTTTATGGCTAGATGCCAAAACATACTTTCAAATCTTTATGGCTTGATGCCAAAACATATTTTCAATTCATTATGGCTTAATGCCAAAACATACTTTCAATTCATTATGGCTTAATGCCAAAACATACTTTCAGATCTTTATGGCTCGGTGCCAAAACATACTTTCAATTCATTATGGCTTAATGCCAAAAATTGCTTTCAAATCGTTATGACTTTGTGTCAAAATATACTTTTCAAATAGCTTTCAAATCATAGTATAAGACTTTTATAATCATGTCATAGGTAAACAAACTTGCATATCATTTCATATTCGAAAATCATATAATCTATAAAAACATTTTGCCATGTATCCCAAAGAGGGAAAATGCCACATGTACTCACCTTAGTAGCTAGGTATGTCTAGCTACACTAATCCACATAACTCTATCCTTTCATTGCTTCCAACCGTCCTTTAATCTCTATTAATCTAATAGAAGATCAGAGCTTATTAGACAACTAAAGATATAGTAATCGTCTAATCAATCTTGAACTACTTCTAGTCATCATTTAGTTCTATTCCAATGTCCAAATATGACTCTTAAGGCATAATAACTATTTTGGATAATTTTACCCTTTTGTCCCACTTGACAACTTAACACAAAGTTCATGCACACTTGTGTTTTACTCTTTGCTATACACCCTAACCATGTATCAATAGTGTCTAGAATATGTATCAAGCTGTATGGAACCTTTTAAACCACTTTTCGTTTTGACACTTTTTAACCGTTTTCTCATTTAAGCATCCTACTTTGCCTAATTGTGTTTTCTCGGGTTTTAACATGTAATTTTAGTAACTTTCAAATTCTGACATCTTTTTAAGCTTACCTTAACGCTTAGGTGTCAAAACATCTTTCATTTCACTCATTTATGCCCTTTCGGCAATTTTCAACGAATAAAGTTTCTAAAAATAGAAAGCGTTGATAAAGCATGCTATTTTACATTTATTTGACAATAATAGGTTCCCAACAATTCATAACAGCATCCCATATTCCAGTTTATAAGCATATGCCTCTACTTAGGCTACAATTAGAAATTTTAATTTTGACCGTGACTATTTTAGTCATTTCTTTTAGTCTCAAATCTTTTACCCAATTTTATTCCATTGTAACACTTTAACCTTTTTATGGTTAACACTCAAGTTGTATTCCATAAATTTTCAAACCATTAGACATATTACACTAGATTTTTCCATTTTTAACATTTTACCTTTAAAGCGACTTTAATTATTCAACATGACTCATTAACGGTCAAATAACCAATTTTCATGGAGTGATGGAATCCACGATTCCATTCATTGGTTCTCTTTCATATAACCATAAGGCACATTAAAATTTTCATTTGCAAAAGTTCCTCATAAGATCAAACTCATGCTCCTTAACCGATCACTCAACATGAAATCCGGAATTTTATTCATTTATCACTTCTATTTCTAGTGTTTAATTATATGTTGCATAACATATCCCAAATGATAAAACTTTGAGCCTTCTTTCCCATTTACTCAACAAAATCCATGTCAAACCCAAACATTTACAACTTCTTGTATGTTTTTGAACTCATAAAGAACCATAAATCAGAAAATCAGGTTCCAACTCAACATGCATTGATAAGTTTTGAACTTAAGAACTAGGGTTTGAGAAATTACCCTCAATATTGACCAAAATCACAAATCTTGTACCCTCTTCAAGAATTTCCTGCTTCAAATCATGATTTAAAACCCTAAATCAATACCAATTTTCGACATGCATTAAAGATTCCGAGTTTAATAGCCTAGGGTTCCAAAAATCAAGCCTTTACCTTTCAATTCCTTGACCAAATCTGGAATCACAAGTGTTCTTGCCCCTTTTCACGTATTTCCTGTTCAATCCATATTCAAGGCTACAAATCATCACCAACTTGTCATGCATGCAATTATTTTCGGACCAATTAAACTAGGGCTCATAATCAGATTATACATATTCTGTCCAATAGTTCAAAAATATGAAATTGATGGATGTTGCACAAGAAATCGGGTTTATAAAGTGTCCCTCGGTCCTCCCTTGCAGGCTCCGGCCATCCAGGTCGTTGGTACCCACCGGAAGTCAGCGCCAGCGGCACTATTCTCCACCTTGCCACCGCTGCACCAATGGCTGCTGCTGCAGCACTCTTTCTCGCCCACACCTGCTCAGATTTCACTGCCTGGCCCGACCTTTGTCTCTCTCTCTCTCTCTCTCTCTCTCTCTCTCTCTCTACAGCAATCGCGAACAAAAAGGGTCAATGTTGGCCCTCCTAGCCATCGCCGGCCTCTGATGGTCGCTAATCGTCGTCGTTCTCCCTCCAGCAGCAGCAGCAGAGTCGCTGCTGTTGCAGCTCTCATTCTTCCCGATCTCTCTTTTTGGCATTCAATTTCTGCTGAATCTCTGACTTCATTCGTCTCTCTCTCTCTCTCTCTCTCGTTCTTAGAGCTGGGTCGTGAATCTCAGACACGCACACACAAAGGAGGAAGCGATTGTGTGGGTGTGTGGTGTCCCGCTCCTAATTCACGCTTCTGAATTTCGTTTCCCAAGAAAGAAACCCACGGATTGCCTTAAACGAACGTGGTTTTGGATCTGATTTTCAATTGGGCCATATATGCATAAATGACCAAAACGCCCCTGAACTTATGCCTTACATAAATTCTCTATCTAGGCCTATATTATCCTGAATTTCACATGATCATATCTCACACATGTGTCATCTGATTTTTACATAATTTATATCGTTAGAAAGGTGGAAACGAGCTTTAACATTTCATCCTTACTGACTTAAGGTTGAATATGTATAGATTTTCTGATATCAACCGTTGAAAATGACCATTTGGTCATTTTTGGGCCATTTTAAAACCTTCATAAGTTCTTCGTTGTAACTTCAAATGGCCCGAATCTTTTTCCTATATTCTTATTATCTCAGATATTACTAAAGTCACCTTAGATGACTTTTTCCCAATTCCTTATAGATTTTGAGATCTTAATTTCCAAAGTTTGCACAATAAACTTTTCAATTTTAGTCATTTATTTCAAACTTTGCCCTTATGTCCTTAAGATTAAATTCTAATTGAATAATCATCGTATCATGAGTTAAATAAAGGTCTTAACAAATAAATTCTCCATAATTTCACATTTTTAGACCATTTTGCCCTTGCTCAACATGTTGAGCTTACTTAAGTATCGACTCTTTTATAATGAATACTTGCATAAATTCTTATCTTATTTATGACAAAATTTTTAATTGTCATATCAGGAAGATAGTCAAGCATTGAAATTGAGTGCTTGGAAACAACTTACACAGGAAGAAGGTAAGTATGTGGTCATGTTTTCATGTAAAGATGCTTTTTTAATTGCATGTGGTACGACTTATGGTACCAATATGATAATTACATATAATTTGATCTAATAAATATAAACTAACAATTAAAGTTCTCGAAACCAAGCCTCTTTTTATAGACATGATGATTAGATGATTATTTTGTCTCAAAAAATAATCATGTTTTCATGTTTGTTTTCTTAATAATTGCATATTCTAGTGAGCTTTTATTTTGCACCTTGTTTCTTTGTTCTTTAAGGGAATCTTATGTTATTTATGTAGGAAAGGAGATCCTTGATGATGTTTGTTGGCTTATGCTATTTTTATAGGGAATCCTGCAAAGAAACCACCCATGATCTAGTCATGTACAAGTGTTAGAAGTATCTGGATGGTCCTTTTCATTTTTATTTTCGTCCATTAAGAAACGAAAAGACCAAATATTATAAAAAATATTTGGGTTTCTATTGGTTGGCTGTGTAGGTACAAGAATCTCGGACAATTTGCTCCATTAGGCGGATAGCAAACTGACAACGCCTAGTGATATTATGTATTTTAGGCGTTCTTGAGCCCTATTCTTGATGAAATTATATCAGATATATCTTGGTATTCTCACTTTTCGTGCCAGGACTTGTTTGGAAGAAAAGAATGAAAACAGGGACTAAAAGCGTGCAAATTGGAGAAGTTTGGAAAGGAATGAAAAATCAAGGAAATACGTACGCGCGCCGTGGGAATTAACAACGCGCGACGCGGGTCAAAGGCGGTGAACCAAATTCAAAGTCCGAGAAAACGGGATCTGATAAGTACGCGCGCCGTGGGATCCTCATATGCGCGGCGCGGCTGCGGTAAATTTCAACTATAAATAGAGGCATTTACAGCCGAAAACCCGAGCAAAACCTGGTGAAGAATCGACCGCAGAAGCTTTTTGACTCCAAGAATTCGTTTTCAGCAACCATCTTTTGGCATTTCAGGTTTTATAATTTAATTTCCTTTTGGTAGTAAGTAGCAATTGTAGCTAAGGTCTTTAGGAGTGACAACCACTGACTTTGAGCACTTTAGTTTTCTGTTTTACATCATTGGTTACTATATTGGACCACTGGAATTCGGTTTTGGTTAATGAAGATCATTCGGTTACAATTAATCTTAGTTTTTCGGTGTTTTGATGCTTGTGTTTGATTGTGTTTGTTTGGATTGTGTTTGGATGTTATTTTGACCTTGTTTGGGACTGTTTCCCTTGCTGAATTCATTAGCCAACTAGGTTAGCTTTAGGTATTGAACTTTGGCCAGTAACTGTTCAGTTGGACTAAAGCTATTGGTTTAGGTTATACCGCACGACGACCTAGGCATGTCACAAACAACAACACAACTCCTAGGGGATTGGGTTTCTATTGGCCACAATAATCAATGGCTTTGGTATTCAGCCTATGCAAGGTAAATTTGTAATATTTATGATTAAATAAATGATTGATTTTGATCCCAAAAAGGAAAATGTTTAAAGAATATAGGAAAATGGTGATAGAGACATTGACCATAGTTTCATGGAACTAGGGACGATGGGCCAGAGATGATGCAGTTATGTATAATTAGGAAATGGCTCCGAGTTATGTTAAAACAAGAACTTTTTACATCCTTCAAGATACCATTTATGTAAATATATACACTTTGTATGTGTCAAGATATACTTTGTATGTAATGGATTGTCTTTCTCCGTATTTGTATTAAGATACATTGAATGTAAATTAGTTTGAATACTAATACAATTAAAAAATATATATTTTTGCCTAAAAATAATTCATGACAAACAAATGTCTGTCATCTATCGTTTATGACATGACTTTCAATGACAGACTTAATTTGTCTTCTATGACCACTTACGACATGCATTATCTGTCTGTCGTAAATTTGTGACAGAAAAATGTCTGTCATCTTTCATTTATGACTAGGCTTTCAATGACAGACATTTTTCTGTCATCTATGACCGTTTATGACAAAAAGTGTCTGTCATGAAAAGCCTTTTTTCTAGTAGTGACAATGACATTTTATATGGTTAGATAATTTAAATTAAACCAACTCAAGATAAGGGTCGTATATTTATGCTTTTGTTAATGATAAACTAATCAGAATTATAAGTGGTTGTTTGATTATTTAATTGTGCAATTGACTATGATAAGTCAAGGTTCAAGAAATTAATTTATTTTTAGATGATTTAGTTATATCAAGAGTTTTATTCTTTTGATTTTTTAAGAATGTGTAAATATGTTTCTGTTGGATAAAAGAAATCTAGAGTTCAAAATATTTCCATGAATAAACACAAAAATATAAGAAGAAAATTTAAATCCAAGAAGATCTTAAAATGATAAACACAATGCGGAATATTTAATCAAAACTATCCAATAACAATAAAGAAAAGAGAAGAAAAAGATTTCTATTGATAATAATGAAGCATTCAAAGTTACAATGAAAAAGAAAGAAGAAAATATGAAGAACAAATGAAGAAGATGAAGAAACAGTGATGAACACATTAGAGTATTAAAGAATATTTAAAGTTATCTTCAAATGGTGGGGAGGAGCACCTTTTGACAATCTCTGATGAATAATATGTTGTGTATGGTGAGAGAGTGTTTCCAAAAATGTTGGTGGAAACATTGGTAGTGGGGAGGTATTTATAGGGTGTAAGAAAATGTCCACCAATAGGAGGGTGACATGTGTCCTATAAAGGGGTTTGCTAAAATGCACATGGAATCTTGATGGGAAAGACTAAACTGCACATGGAATAAAAGAATATTCTGTTAAGTTATTAAGGGGGTACTTAACGGCGTCAGAATAGTGAGGGGGTGAATCTTTGATCAAGGATAAAGGTGGGAATGGGGAAAATTTATGAGGGGGCTGGCCAAAAATATTGAGGGGGTGGCTCTTGATTTTCGCTTGTCTGATCAGAAATTTTCGCTTATCCTGATGAGATTTTTGCTTATCCTGATGAGATTTTCGCTTATCCTGATGAGATTTTCGCTTATCCTGATCTGACTTTTTGCTTATCCATGGTCTGATTCATCACTTTTTTGCTAATTCCTGCATTTTAGACAAAAGTAAAAGTAGACTTGTGTAGATTTGGTTAATGTTTATTTTTCGCTAACGCTAATTAAGCGAAAACTTAACACATCTACTAAAATTAATTTTAATTTAATTCCTAAATATTTTTTCAACAAATGGTCACATAAATTAATTTTCAACATTTTCCCCCTATGTGATATTTGGTGATAAAATATTACAAGGAATTGAATTCATTTCTTTTGAGAAAATCTAATCGTCTAAGAAGTTCTCACGTGACATGAATTAAAAGAATGGATAGAGAGAAAGATTAATCTTGAATGTGTAATTATATATAGAGACATTGAAAAACAAATACACATCAAGATGTTAACATCAACAATTGTGGTATCCAAGAAAATGAGGTCGTTGAGGCTTGTGGACAGCAATTGTGGTGTATGATCGACGAAAAATCTACGATTCTAAGATTTTACGGAATAGTTTAAAAAATTCGCCGATCGATCGAAAGTTTCAGCGGGGTTAAGCATTTGTCCAAATGATAAAACGTTTAATTGTCGGGAAAAGAACTTAAACCACTCGTTGCAAAAATTTCGCGGGGGTTCGTAACTGAAGTTCCGGTGCTGCAAAAATAAAAATCACAATATCGAGTTGAAACGTTGCGGCACAACAATCTCCAAAAAAAATTTGATAATCACGTGGAGAATTTCAGTAGACGCACACAAAAAAAAAATACGAAATCATTTAAGCGAAAGAAAATGAAAAATTCATGTGTTTTTGAGTTGGCTTAAACGAATTTTGCGGTGGCATCGTTAAAAAAAAATTACCATCGACTCCAATGGAAACATTGCGGGGATCCATTACGTACAGGTGCAACGCAACATTAGAAAAAAAATTGTTGGGCCTTGACCAATATTTTCGGTTAGTCAAATGGCAAAAAAATTGCGGGACCAATCAGTTTTTGGATCATCAGTTCTTGCGGGGTGTTCGGGCTTGCAATTTTTGCGGTGCATGATGTAAAATGGCGGGGGAGGGGTAACAAATAAATATTATGGAAAAACAGAAAATGCATGGTAGAAGTCACAACAAAAATTCTGCGGTGGTCTCCAAAGAAAAATTGCGGGGGAGAGTTTTGCGGGGGCAACAACCTTGCAATCCAAAAGTTGCGGGGGGTGCCGGACAACAAGAAAAAAAGACCAGTGGTCTTTTCATTTTCTGGGGGAGGAGTTAAAAGAATTTGCCGAACATCTTTTTGCGGTGGATAAAGGAAAACGGGTCTATCTAACTTCCAAAAAACATTTTGCGGGGTATAAAAATTTTGTGAACTAGAAGACGCGGTGCCTTACAAATCTTTATGGACTAAAAGTATTGCAATATTGAAATAAAGTTTGCAGCGGCATTTTTTTTTTAAATTAATACCTTGGGAAAATGACTTATAAAGGTAATTATGTTTCAAAACTGTTCAAAAAACATCATCCAAGTTTGGTCTGTTCAAAAAAAAACATCCAAGTAAGGTCTTTGTACAAAAAACACCATCCAAGTAAGGCCTTTGTACAAAATACACCATCGAACTACACGTTTTGTTCAAATTTTACCCGATGATAACCGGCTCTTGCAGTTTAAAGGATGACTTGGCCGGTCACCAAGTATTAGGCCAAATCATCCTTTAACCTGCAAGAGCCGGTTACCATCAGGTAAAATTTGAACAAAACATGTAGTTCGATGGTGTTTTTTGTACAAAGGCCTTACTTGGATGGTGTTTTTTGTACAAAGGCATTACTTGGATGGTGTTTTTTGAACAGACCAAACTTGGATGGTGTTTTTTGAACAGTTTTGAAACATAATTACCCTTATAAATCATTTTCCCTTAATACCTTTGCTGATTTTAAAAATGTTTGCAACATATAAAAGATAAATTTTGCTGGGGCAATTTTTGCAAAATCAGACCATTTCAATTTTAATTAATTTTCTGCTGTTCTGAAAATATAACACTCAAGATTTTATTTTCCTTAAATTTAACAAATATATGGACCAAGATGCTCAAAATTTTAACTTGGTAAAATTTTGCAAATCTTGTCTTGATCCAAGCATTTACGGATCGGGGAAGTATCCGAACAACTTTTTGCGTATCTTAACCAAGTCAAACTTTAGAAAATTTGCGATTTCGGGACTTAGATAAGAACAAATGTTTAGAAGGAAAGAAAGAAAATTAAAAAAAAGTCAAATCTAGCACTTCTGAAAAAAATTTCAATTATAAAAATCAAAATTTATAATTTCCCCCTCTGCTTTAATAAAACAATTATTAAAACAGAAAATTTAAAATTTTGTTACACAATGCAAGATAAAGAAAAAAAAAGCGCACAATATTTTTTTATTTTTCAAGAATAAACTTTAAAATCTCTCGGGAGAAAAGAACATCATAAATCATAGCAAAACTTTAAACAAATCTTTGAACGTATACTTTAATTATATCTTTCTAAAAACTTTGCAATCACTTTGAAAGAGCATGACACAATTTACTTGACGTATAGGTCGACAAAAATTTTGAAAAATTTGTTTTCGAATCAAAGTCTTAAATTCATTTTTGCAGGGTAACCAGATATGTGTACCAAAAAAATTCCTTTAAGATTTATAACCGAATTTGAAAGACAACTATAGATTAATAAGATCTCGTTCAGATGGACTCTCTTTGGATTGTGTTCTTACATTCACTCATACGGTAAGTTGGTGTAGTAATACTAAAGATGAGTATTATATCTTGCGTTCCTCTCACGCTCAGGAGACACCTACGCATACCTTAATATGAACTTATACCTATATACGTTAGTCACCTTAGTTTAATATTAAATGATCAATCACAGAGGACTAGGGATGCAACATTACTCAAAGGGTTTCTTCATTCATGTCATTAATGTCCGCACTCATCTCTCCGTCGGTAAATACTGTAGAGGGGTTTAGCTTCACAGTGTTGGGAAATACTGTGGGTCTTCAATGATGTATGCTACAGTATACCGGGAATCCACCGTTGAGTTGCATATCTTTAGATGTGACAGAATCTGGAATGTCTTTCTTTGAATTTCAGCAGCAATTATTTCCTTATGATTTATCTGCATTTGATGTTTCTTTGTTGAGGTGTATAGCAGCTTCATCTTTGAGATCCTTGAAATTTTTCTTCAATTTGCATTTAAGAAGGCTTCGTGTTGATTTTTCTTGAATTTTGCGCCTTACGAGTCTTTTTGAGTTTTCCGATTGAGCTTTGAGAGACTTCTGGGATCTTGAATTAGACGTTTTATTCCCTAATTTTCTTTTCTAAAATAAAATTTATTGGAACATTTTTATTTGATTTTCTGAGAGAATTATCTTCCTAGATGAATTAAAATATATTATCGTGATAGAATTCATCTAAGTCGAGCGTTGTGTAATAACTTCTGGATCTTCAATCGCCATTGGTTTAGGAGTTTAATCTTCAGTATGTGGCTAGGGATACGGTGACATATATACCGGATGTATACATGTTCGAAAGAATCATCCTTGATCATTTTGACATTCGTTCAATGAAACTAAGACAACAAGGTATACGAACGTAAGCCCTATAAGAATACACATAATTGCCTATGCCCACAAGAAATGAAAATCCACTGCTTGATGATGACGAGGCATAAATATAATCTCACATGGGTTTTTGTTTCCATCATAACCGTCTAATCTTAAGTCCCTAGAAATAAAATCTTGATTTCATGAAATAGGTCTAAAAGGAATAAGATTTGACACATACCGAGGAATTATGAAAGTAGAATCATCACTTCAATTGAAAAACAATATAGTCCAAGATCTTCTTCTAGTATATGTACCTGGAATGCATGTCATGAAACTGTTAATCCCTAATTTTTGGAAGGATCGCGATTAAAGGATATTTTCGAAGGTTGTTCAAGATATGTATTTTTCATGATGTATTCTTAGAAGAGATTAAAAAAAAGATTATTCTATTTTTTTGGAATTGTTTTTTCGATATTTTCTAAAAAAGTCTTTATTCTATTTTTGAGAGTATTTTTCTAAAATTTTCTAATATTTTTTGTTTGTTTTTGAGAAGATTAATTTTGAAAAGAACGAAAGATTTAGATATCAAGACGGTCAGGATTCAACATGCCAAGGTGACCTAGAAAATGTAGAAATTTATTTTCGTCCAAGGGCTTGGTAAAAATATCTGCAACCTGTTCCTCAGTAGGAACAAAATGTAATTCAATGTGACCCTTTTGAATGTTGTCTTTGAGGAAATGATATCGGATGTCGATATGCTTGGTCATCGAATGATTTACGGGGTTGCGAGATATATCAATTGCACTCTTGGAATCGCAGTAGATCGGAAATTGTTGCATTTTAAATCCGTAGTCTTTGAGTTGAGTTTCCATCCATAGAACTTGTGAGCAACAACTAGCAGCAGCAACATATTCAGCTTCTGCCGTAGAGGTTGACACACAGGATTGCTTCTTTGAAGTCCAGCTAACGAGTTTACCGCCAAGAAATTGGCAACTTCCCGAGGTACTCTTGCGATCGAGCTTACAACCACCATAGTCGGAGTCTGTAAACGCTTGAAGCATGAAGGAGCCTTTAGCAGGATACCAAATACCGAGAGATGCGATGCCTCTTAGGTATTTAAAAATCCTTTTAACGGCTAGCAGATGAGATTCCTTGGGATTGGCCTGGTACCTAGCACATAAACATGTAGCAAACATTATATCAGGTCTGGAAGAAGTTAAGTATAAGAGTAAACCAATCATTCCACGATAAGTTTTTTGATCTACTTATTTCCCAGAAAGATCGGAATCGAGTTTGAAGGATGTGGACATTGGTGTCTTAGCCACCGATGCATTCTCCATAGAGTATTTCTTCAACAAAGATTTAATATACTTTTCTTGATGAATGAAAATACCGGTAGAGATCTGATTAACCTGCAAACCAAGAAAAAATTTCAATTCACCCATCATACTCATCTTGAATTTGCTTTTCATCAGATTCGCAAAGGCAGTGCTGAGATCTTCACTTGTTGACCCAAAAATAATATCATCGACGTAGATTTGGACGACAATAAGATGCTTATTGTGAACTTTTCGAAACAACGTCGGATCAATGGTTCCTCTAGATAAATTGGATTCCTCAAGAAACTTGGACAGAGTAGAATACCATGCTCTAGGAGCTTGCTTGAGGCCGTAGACTGCCTTTTGAAGTTTAAAGCTGTAGGTAGGAAAACGAGAGTCTTCGTAGCCTGGAGGTTGTTGCACATAAACATCTCGGTCGATTTCACCATTCAAGAATGCACATTGAACGTCCATTTGGTAAACCTTGAAATTCTTATGAGCAGCATAGGCAAGAAAAATTCGAATAGCTTCTATTCTTGCGACAGGATCAAAAGTTTCATCGTAGTCGATTCCTTCCTATTGAGAATATCCTTTGATTGCTAATCTGGCCTTGTTTCTTACGATGACTCCTTGATCATCAGTCTTGTTTCGATATACCCATCTGGATCCTACTACCGAGATACCTTCAGGAGTCGGTACTAAGTCCCAGACATTGTTCCTTTCAAACTCGGCTAATTCTTCCTACATAGCTTTCACCAAGTCAGGATCTTCTAGAGTTTCCTTGATATTTTTCGGTTCAGTTGAGGAGAGAAAACTAGCATAAAGACATTCATTTTGAGTAGCCGAACGAGTTTGAACACCAGAAGAAGGATCACCAATGACTTGATCAGGAGGATGACTCCTGGTCTATTTAGTAAGACGGGTGTCTTCAGGAACGGGTATGGATGTTTCAAACTGAGATGACTCATTGCCATCTGGGAACATGGGTTCCCCCTCGAAAGTTGCATTGATAGGTACATCAAAAAGATCAAGTTGAGGTGAATTGTGTGGGATGGAACCATGAGCGGATGGTTCCCCCTCAACTGGAGCATTGGGATTGACAGGGTTTGGCGTTCCAGTTGGTTTAGATGTAACTTGAGGTGCTTGAGAGGAAGTGGTAGAGCAGCTAGGTTGAGAAGATTGTTGGGTTTCAGAATTAGAAGGATAAAGAAATTGTTCCGAATCGAGAGCTGTATCGGGTTGAGGAAATAGGAAATCAAAGTCAACTTCAAAGTTTATCACTGGAGGGTTGGTGACTATGGGATGATTATAAGGCTTAACCATTTAAGAGTTAAAACGCTCAGAATCCAACTTCCTAATGTAATACTCATCGAAATGAACATCACAGGTTTCTTTAATGATACGATTTCGCTTGTTTAGCACACGATAGGCAACCGAATTGAATGAATAACCGAGAAAGATGCCTTCATCAGATCGTGGCTCAAACTTGCTGAAATGATCCTTGTCATTCTTTATAAAGCAACGACATCCAAAAATGTGAAAGAACTTTACGTTGGGATTCCGTTTGTTCATTTCTTCATAAGGAGTAACATTTAATCTAGAGTTGATTAAAGAATGGTTTTGGGTGAAGCAAGCAGTTGTAGTAGCTTCAGCCTAAAAGTGTTGTGGAAGATAAGCGAATATGAGCATAGAACGTGCGGCTTCGCAAAGTGTTCTATTCCGTCTTTCAACAACACCATTTTGTTGAGGTGTATAAGGAGCAGAGAAGTTGTGATCAATACCTCGAGAAATGAGATAATCATCAAATAGATTTTTCTTGAATTCTCCTCCATTATCACTGCGAATTGCCCTGACGATTTTGCCAGTGTGGACCTCAATATATTTGATGAAGTTGATGAGTTCCATGGCTGTTTCAGACTTCTAACGAAGAAAATACACCCAGGTGAACCTCGTATAGTCGTCGACTATGACCAGAATGTATCTCTTTCTGCTCATACTTGGAACAGCAGAGGGACCACAGAGATCAACATGAAGAAGCTGGAGAGGTTGAGTTGATTTGATCTCTGGAATACTCTTGTGTGAGACTTTAGCAAGCTTTCCTTTTTCACACGCAACACAATGAGTATCATTGTCAAGATTTAACAATGGAAGTCCCTTGACGAGGTCTTTGCCAATGAGCTTGTTGATATATTCAAAATTGAGATGAGAGAGCCTCCGATGCCATAACCAGCTAATGTCGGAAGATGCCTTGGAAAGAAGGCAAATGTCTAGAGCTCCTTCAATTATGACGATATCTAAAGGATACATGTTCCAGTTGTGCTTAGATTCAACAAGAACATTGCTCTTAGCATCCATAATCAAGCTCTGAAACTTCGTAAACAAAACTTGATGATCATTGTCACAAAGTTGTGTGACACTGATCAAGTTGTGCTTGAGCCCATCAACGTAAGCGACACGCTTTACTATGAAGTTTCCATTGGTGATGTTTCCGTGGCCCATGACCTTTCCTCGCATATTATTCCCGAATGTAACATACTGGCTTGGACTGGCTGTGTATTCTTTGAAATCTCTAAGATAGCCCTTGTGTCCAGTCATGTGCTTGGAGCATCCACTATCAATATACCATGTCTCATCATGAGACGCTCCAGCAGTAAATGCCTGAAATGTTTAGAGAATAGGTTTGGGTCCTAGAGAGTTAGCAGAAACAGATTGTTTGGTGTTTACACATTTATCATTCTTAACTGTTTTTGGTGTTTCTTGTTGAGGACTTGCAACCGATTTCCTTTTCTTTTGAGCTGATTTTGAAATGTTTTTGTTTTTGGAAAGTTTCTTTGGAATGCCAGGAGATACATGGAATGATTGATTTGGAGTGTAAACAAATTAAGGATAGCTACCAGTAGTATGAAATCCAAAACTTGTGGGAACACTCACAGAATTAATCATAGGAAACTGAGAGTTTCCCCCAAAATGATTAAAATTTGTAAAAGGTGGGTTTCCCCAAACATGTGGCTTCCATTGAAAGTTGGGTTTGTGCTACAAAATGGATTGAAGATTTGGTTGATTGGAAAAGATCCATTTTGGTAAGCAAAAGAATTTTGTTGAAAATTTTGAACCGGATGAGGTCCAAGCATTCCGGGTCCTGGAGTGTAAAAGCTTTGTTGAATTTTGGGACCGGAAAGGTTGTTTTGTTTGGTTTTCTGAGATTGAAATTTGGTGGGACTAGAAGGTTTAGTCTGACCAGAGTTCGCTTTCTTTTTGCTTTTGTTTTTGTTACTTTTCTCAGAAACTGATTGTTTGGTAGAAGTAGATCCAACCTCCTTGGATACTAGGGGTTTTGTTTCAACTGGTTTTGACTCAACAAGATTTGGTGCAATGGATTTGATTTCATTTGATTTGAGTTCAGTTGGTTTGATTTCAATGACAGGTTCTTGACCATGTAATTTTTCCTTTCCCTTATCACTCGGGGCAGAAACAACGATTGGTGTGAATGTTTGAGGATAGTAAGGAATGATCGATTTTCCAGAGTTGACCAACAAAGAAATGTTTTTGTTTGAAATTGGTTGATTTTCAACGGCTAGAGGAATCGGATCATGACTTAACTGTTGTTTCTTAGAGTATTTTTGACCAACATCTTTGGTAACTGGAACAGATTCTTCAAGAGAAGGAAATGTTTCAGGTTCCAAAACATAGATTGCATCTACTGATGTTGTATTGTTCTGGGTTGGGACATGGTCAACACAATCATCTAGTGTCATGCGATATGAAGTACTTTGACTTGATGGATTATTATCGCTACTAGAGACTGGAATTTGCACAAACTATTGAATTGAAGGGTTATTGAGTGAAACACTTTGATTACACTCAACAACGAGTTCCTCGTCATCACATTCATTGGTCGATGAGAACAGATCATCACCAGAACAGTCTAGGTCAGTCGATAGTTCTTTAAAGGTATTGACCATGTTATCAAAACCAAGGCCATACCTAGTCCATTCACGCTTAAGACCAGAATTAATTTGCTCATAGTTCTCAGCATGAAAGGCCTGTGGACGGTTGTATTTCTCAAGAAGAGCATACATATCTCGATTGTGTGTAGCAATGGAATCACGTTGTTGTAACGCAATTTGATATTGCTCAGAGGCAACCATATGTTCTTTAGTTTTGATATTTAATTTTCTTTCCAACTTAGTAATGGTTCTCTAATGTTCCTCACTTCTGTACTGACAAGTTTGTAGTTCAGACTTGTAAACAATAAGAGCACCACAAACTTGACTACATTCATCGGTGTGATATATTATCATGTTTTGTATCTCATCGATGAACGGTTGGAAAGGCTCAACTGTTAAATGAGAGTCATAAAGCATTTCACGGACCTTTTCCACTACAAGCATGTGTATAGTAGATGCTGTGTCGTCCGCCATAAAACAGAAATAGGTTTGAGCATCACTTTCTTCTGTAGCTTCAGTTTCATCATCAGAAGGCCATATCTCGACTCCGGGAGCATCCATAACCATTAGTGCTTTGTCCTTGGACCGGCTTTCCACCATAGCTGCTTTGTTCAAGTAGTAGGCGGTGTCCTTGACCTTCTTTTCCTTGGACTTGCAGTCTTTTGCATAATGGTTCAGTCCTTGACACTTGTGACATCTGATTTCTTCTGTCTTTAAGACCTTGTCGTCAGACTGGGATGAGTTGGAGGATTTTGGCGGTTGATTTCCTCCTTGGAGATTTCCAGAGTTCTGATTGAAGTGTTGTGGCTGTTGATAACTCTGAGATCAAGAATTTCCTGATGGTTTCTTGACAAACTTCTTGAAATTCGGATTGAAATTGCTTAGCAAAGCAAGAAGTTGACCATATTCAGCATCATCTTCGGTTTCTGAAGAAGGTGAAACATTGCTGACGAAAGCATTCTGCACATTGGAAAAGGCATTTTGGTTTTGATGCATGTGCTCGGGCAGTGAAATGTTTTGGCCAAAGTTGTTTGTTTGTGTAGGATAAGATGCATGTAAATATCCTGGGTTCCCAACCTGAGTCTGGTTTGGAAATTGATTTTGAAAATTAGTTTGACTCGAGAAATGGTTTGGTATGGGACTGGGATATTGTATTTGTAAAGAATTTGGACCGTTATTTGAAAGTTGTGCATGTCCAAATTGATTTGGCATTTGATTTGTAAATTGGTTTTGGCCTAAAAACTGATTTGGTATGATGTTCTGAGGCATCATGGATTGGTTTGGACAAAAAGACGAAAGTTGTGAATTTTGGTAAAATTGATTTTGATTCAAACCAAGTCCAGAGTTAGGTTGAGCCGTTGACAGAGCCAAAGGGCCTCCGTATAGATAAGCGTTTTGGTTAACCGTAGCCTCGTGAACTTGAAGCTCGCCATACAAGTCGTAGAGAGATGTTGTGTCGATTGGAGTAGTTTGAGTGATAAGCATTTTGACGTTTGCCCACTTAGGAGTTAAGTTGTTTAAAAATTTCATGTTTATCTCCTCTTGGGATTTTTCTCCACGACACATCTTAAAACGATTGATGAGAATGTTATATCGAGTGTAAGCATCATAAATCGATTCATCGGGATGCATCTTAAATGCATCGATATCGTTCATTGCAACTTTTTTTCGACTTGCCAAAATTTTGGCAGTTCCCTCAAACTGTCTTTTCAACGCTTTCCAGATGCGGTGAGGATTTCCTTTTTCCTCATCTGGTAGTTGAATCAAGATGTCATGGGGAATACCAGAAAGAAGTTCTTGCATGGCTCTTGCTTCGAGCCGATTTTTCTTTTTCAGCGCCTCTGCATTTATTGTTGGAGGTGTCGCGCCAATAATTCGAGCGGTACCAGCGGGTACATCGGGTGGTGGAACATTGACATTTCCAATAATATCTGGAGAGTGAATGCCAGTGGATATGTATTGCCAAATGTCACTTTCATGACCGGCAAGATAAAATTCCATTCGAGTCACCCATGACGAATATTCGCTAGGAATAAGAATAGGGGCTCTATTGGATCCACCAACACTATTTGCGACTGAAACAGAATACATATTGACTAAGTTTTGATTTGGAGTAAAGTTTGCCATTTGAAAACAAGTAATACTTAAAACAATGTTTGAAAAGAGTGAAAAATAAAGGGTTTTTTTTTTAGAAAAACAAGTTTTGAAACTTATAAGCAAAAATAATGGATTCAAGAGACTCAAATCCAAAAGTTTTCTAAAACCTTAAAAAACATGAACAAAGAGTTTTAGAAAGATGTTTTTGTTTTTTTTTAAATGAAAGACAAGAACAATAAATGAAAATATTAACTTTCCCAAATCCCAAAAAGGAGAAGCACCCAAATAAGGAAACAAGCCTTTGGAAATTTTCTTCCCGTGAAGAAGATTTCATGAGAAACAAATGCTAGAAGTATGCTTTTCCAAAGAAGGAAGAAAGAGAAAAAGATGAAGGAAAGTTAGATAAAAGGTTTCTTGAAGAACTTCTTCTTCTTCAAGAAACGTGTTCTTGAAGAAAGAAGTGGGTTTTTGAAGATTCAAACCCAAAAACTCAAAAAGAAACACTAGAAAAAAATAGATTCAACACTTGTTCCTCAAAAGATCTTATCAAGCTTTGTAAGAATATTACACAAGCTCTGATACCAATTGTTGGATAAAATAAATCTAGAGTTCAAAATATTTCCATGAATAAGCACAAAAATATAAGAAGAAGATTTAAATCCAAGAAGATCCTAAAATGACAAACACAATGCGGAATATTTAATCAAAACTATTCAATAACAATAAATAAAAGAGAAGAAAAAGATTTCCATTGATAATAATGAAGCATTCAAAGTTACAATGAAAAAAAAGAAGAAAATATGAAGAACAAATGAAGAAGATGAAGAAACAGTGATGAACACATTAGAATATTAAAGAATATTCAAAGTTATCTTCAAATCATCAAATGGTGGGGAGGAGCACCTTTTGACAATCTCTGATGAATAATACGTTGTATATGGTGAGAGAGTGTTTCCAAAAAGGTTGGTGGAAACATAGGTAGTGGGGAGGTATTTATTGGGTGTAAGAAAATGTCCACCAATAGGAGGGTGACATAGAGGGAAAATGTTGAAAATTAATTTATGTGACCATTTGTTGAAAAAATATTTAAGAATTAAATTAAAATTAATTTTAGTAGATGTGTTAATTTTCGCTTAATTTTAGTAGATGCTCAAAATTTTAACTTGGTAAAATTTTGTAGATCTTGTCTTGATCCTAGCATTTACGGATTGGGGAAGTATCCGAACAACTTTTTGTGTATCTTAACCAAGTCAAACTTTAAAAATTTGTGATTTCGGGACTTAGATAAGAACAAATGTTTAGAAGGAAAGAAAGAAAATTAAAAAAAGTCAAATCTAGCACTTCTGAAAAAATATTTCAATTATAAAAATCAAAATTTATCATTTTCCCCCTCTACTTTAATAAAACAATTATTAAAACAGAAAATTTAAAATTTTGATCTTTATAATTGAAATATTTTTTCAGAAGTTCTAGATTTGACTTTTTTTAATTTTCTTTCTTTCCTTCTAAACATTTGTTCTTATCTAAGTCCCGAAATCACAAATTTTTAAAGTTTGACTTGGTTAAGATACGCAAAAAGTTGTTCGGATACTTCCCTGATCCGTAAATGCTTGGATCAAGACAAGATCTGCAAAATTTTACCAAGTTAAAATTTTGAGCATCTTGGTTTGATCACAAACTTTGAGCATCTTGGTCTGCAAAATTTTACCAAGTTAAAATTTTGAGCATCTTGGTCTGATCAGAAATTGTTCGATAGAATAAATCTATAGTTCAAAATATTTCCATGAATAAACACAAAAATATAAGAAGAAGATTTAAATCCAAGAATATCTTAAAATGACAAACACAATGCGGAATATTTAATCAAAACTATTCAATAACCATAAAGAAAAGAGAAGAAAAAGATTTCCATTGATAATAATGAAGCATTCAAAGTTACAATGAAAAAGAAGAAGAAATATGAAGAACAAATGAAGAACACTTGAAGAAAAGCTTGAATACCACGTCCAATAATATGGAGACAAAAGGAATCTTCAAACGACAATCTTCAAATCTTCATAAATGGGGAGCACACTTTTGGAATTTCTCTGAAAATAAAGTTACGTGTTGCATGGAGAGAAAACGTTTCCAAAAGGTTGGTAGAAACATAGGTAGTGGGGAGGTATTTATAGGGTGTAAGAAAATGTCCACCAATAGGAGGGTGACATGTGTCCTATAAAGGGGTTTGCTAAAATGCACATGGAATCTTGATGGGAAAGACTAAAGTGCACATGGAATAAAGAAATATTCCGTTAAGTTATTGAGGGGGTACTTAACGGTGTCAGAAAAGTGAGGGGGTGAATCTTTGATCAAGGATAAAGGTGGGAATGAAGAAGATGAAGAAACAGTGATGAACACATTAGAATATTAAAGAATATTCAGAGTTATCTTCAAATCTTCAAATGGTGGAGAGGAGCAGCTTTTGACAATCTCTAATGAATAATACGTTGTGTATGGTGAGAGAGTGTTTCCAAAAAGGTTGGTGGAAACATAGGTAGTGGGGAGGTATTTATAGGGTGTAAGAAAATGTCCACCAACAGGAGGGTGACATAGATTTATTTTATCCAAAAGGGTGTTGCACTTTTCTTGTGTAATTTTCTTACGCAATTAAAAAATATTTAGGAATTAAATTAAAAATATTTAAGAAATAAATTTTCTTACGCAACATAGGGGGAAAATGTTGAAAATTAATTTATGTGACCATTTGTTGAAAAAATATTTAGGAATTAAATTAAAATTAATTTTAGTAGATGTGTTAAGTTTTCGCTTAATGGTGAATCTTTGATCAAGGATAAAGGTGGGAATGGGGAAAATTTCTGAGGGGGCTGGCCAAAAATATTGAGGGGGTGGCTCCTGATTTTCGCTTGTCTGATCAGAAATTTTCACTTATCTTGATGAGATTTTTGCTTATCCTGATGAGATTTTCGCTTATGCTGATCCAAGATTTTTGCTTATCGTGATGAGATTTTCGCTTATCCTGATCTGACTTTTTGCTTATCCATGGTCTGATTCATCAATTTTTCGCTAATTCATGCATTTTAGACAAAAGTAAAAGTAGACTTGTGTAGATTTGGTTACGGTTTATTTTTCGCTAACGCTAATTAAACGAAAACTTAACACATCTACTAAAATTAATTTTAATTTAATTCTTAAATATTTTTTCAACAAATGGTCACGTAAATTAATTTTCAACAGTTTCACATTGTGATGCTTTTAAAAATCTTAAGGCGAACAACCCAAAATTTTTACATTGTACCTCACGTGAATAAGATGTTATGAATTTACCAATTTGGTATTCATTCACGATCAAGCTAAACTTATTGATTTTTTCAATCTAATATTCATTTTCTAGTCTTCTGTCAATTTAATATTCATGGGTTGTAATATAGATAAATTAATAGGGTGTTACGATACTTTTCTGTCAATTTAGTATCCACATCTCGATCGCAGTGTATGTATTTGAATTATGAGATTTAAAATTTTATTTTGGGTTGTCAATAAATTCAGTTATGTCATTATTTATTTTATTGGTGAATTAATTGGCACAATATATTACCAAAGTGATCTCTTTTGTGAAAATTAATTTATAAAGAACTTAAATATTATAGTTTATGTGCTTATTAATGTGGGTATTAACCGACCCAAAGGTAGGTTGATATTTGGTCGGATAAACACATATGTGGTGGTAAGCATATAACGATTATTTGGTTCCATGTGATGAATAAGTCAATCCAAAGAGGGGCTTATTGATTTACATAATTTATTGTCAATGTTTTATCATTAAAACAAGATATCTGTTGCAAGTTAATATTATTGTCCAACGACTAGATATTAATGTTGTGTTGATGACTTATGAATTGTCATAAATTGAAGTTATTGATTAAAGTTTATGGATTAATGAGTATAAACAACGAATATGTTATTTATGTTCTCAAAACATCAATTGAATGTATAAGTTAACAAAGTCATTTAAGTTATAATATTTTAATGATAAAAATAACATTTTAATTAGAATTTGAAGAACTTTCATATATATATATATATATATATATATATATATATATATATATATATATATATATATATATATATATATATATATATATATATATATATATATATATATATATATATATATATATATAGTAATCATTCCTTCAACCACATGGATCTGAAAATCCAATAACTTTTCAAATGTCTTTTAATAATAATAGTTAGCTATGTTATTAATGTGATAATTGTTTGGATTCAGTATCAATGTTATTATTAGTTTATACTCATAAATGTCGTGATAAAGTTATATATATATATATATATATATATATATATATATATATATATATATATATATATATATATATATATATATATATATATATATATATATATATATATATATATATATATATATATATATATATATATATATATATATATATATATATATATATATATATATATATATATATATATATACGATTAAATGATCTGAAATCAGTTACAAAAATATATCATTCTTACCTTAATTATAACCATTCATACCTTAATTACTGATTTCTTACCTTCCTACCAAAATATTACTTCTTACTAGATCCCAATATATATATATATATATATATATATATATATATATATATATATATATATATATATATATATATATATATATATATAATGATATTATAATATTTTTATGCTACTTCATTTTAATTAAACGTTAGTTTTTAGTTGTTAAATTTGACGACAAAATATACTATTAATGTTATTGTATATGTAATGTGTAAAATTTGTTGAATTGGTATATGAAAGCCTCTAGCCTGATCAATGTGTATATTGTTATTACTTTGTATTTAAACAAATTAGTATTTTTGAATTGACAACGTTATTCATCAACATTCAACAACCTATATAGTTGAAGTTGAAAGTACATGCTTTTTTATATTTAATGTTAGTATTATTCATCATTTTAAATACCATAAGTATCAATTAACTATCTTAAGGTCAAAAACCATTTGAAATTATAATGATTTAATGATAGGTAAGATTAGTTAGAATTAAAGAGTTTTGACATTAATATAGCTATTTAATGGAATCAGTTAATTTTCATTGAATATGTGGTTTAATATAAATAGTTAACTTCAACCACATAAAAATGCTTTATTTCTACCAACAATTTCACCATTGAATTATTTTAGTGCAATTGTGCGATTATATATATATATATATATATATATATATATATATATATATATATATATATATATATATATATATATATATATATATATATATATATATATATAGGTTAAAATAAGAACACTAAAAAGGTTGAGAACGTGAGAATGATTATGGACCAATCAATATATAATGGCATATTAGTAATTGTATATTTCATCTAAATTAAAACATAGTTAAATAAAATCATAATTTCCTAAAATATAGGGATTTGATTGATAATTACCTAAAACGAATTAATCATTTTTATTAATAAATGATAAAAAAATATTTTTGTCTATTTTGTTTTAAAATTAACAATAATCTATTTTTTATTATATTCGATTGCATTAATTATTAAATAAATAATTATTAATAATCCATGAATATAGTAACGACAACAAAATTATATTCATAAATAAATATGCCAATATTGGGTTCATATATATAGATATTTATATTCATAAATGAATATGTCAAGACTAGTTTCATAGATTTGTACAGTTATATTCATAAACTAGTGATGAGCCCCGTGTATTACACGGGATTACATAAAGAAAACGAATTTAACGAAAATCTTAAGATTAATCATTTTAAAAACAAATTTTTCATAAGATATAAGAAAAATGTTGAAAATGACAATTCGAATTCTCATACCCGTAATTTTAGATATTAAAAACTACAATTCGGATTTTCATACTTGTAATTTTAGTAATTATAATAGCTTCTAATAAGTTTGAAATTCGTAATTTTAGTAATTCCATTAAATTCTAATAAATTTGAAAAGAAAACGTGTTATGACTTTTCGATGCCCAAATGAGAATATCGGCTATACTTAAGACCAAAACCGTAGTTTACTCTTAGATAAATAATCTAAAATCTAAATTGTTATCAACACTTCACATCCACCCAAAAAACAACAGCAACTATTATATATTCCATGTTCATCAAAATGGTCATAAACCAAATACAATAATTTTATCTTGGCATAAAAATAATACGCAAGTCTAACATAAGTGAATTTGCAAATATCCAAATTATGTGATCCTTTTATTTTGAATGACCAGAAAAATTTATATAAAAGAAACGCCGGTAAGGTGTTAAAAGAAGTACTCGGATAAAGATAAACGTCAACTATATTAGAACATAAAGAATCCACCATCTATCCTACTCAACCCACCGATTACTACTTCATAACCCAAGCAGCACCTAAAAATCTTCCATAGCAATATGAATACGCCAAGTCTTCATAGTCTTCATAGTTACATGCAATTTCTAGCTACTAACCAGATGGGCCAAATAAAGAGAAATTTGGTCATTTAGCAATAAATATAAGGGAATTTGGTCATTTCAGACATCAGAATTCATGTTGACCAACCTAATTGGGAAATTGGTCATTTTGGTCAAATCGGGCACCATGGACCTACAAAAAAAGCAACAAACTTGTTATGTTTTTGATTCTCTGCAACAATATCCACATATTGGTAAATGCATAAATTATGAAACAACAAAGAAAATGCTTCTGGGCCTAAGAAAAGCCCTTGGAAACAGGACATATCTGCACAAACATGTACCGTTAGAATATGAATAAACTTTTTTTAGTGCTTGAAGTTGTATAAAAAGAGTTCACTTACAATTTAAAAGCTAATTTAGGATATGTAACCAGAGTTGGCTTATCAGGGTCCCCAAAGATGGCAACAGAAATAACTCCATTGGAAGTTTCGACAATGTGCTCCTGAATGCATTACTAAAAGTATTAATTAATTTAAAATAAGAAAAAACTACATAAAAAAATCAAATTACACATTCATATACAACATTTATATTCATAAATGATTAGCGTATTTCAGACAAAAATGAAAATTTATACATCATTATCTTCAATACTTATTAAATCATTTCAGACGAAAAAAGTTACAAAATCCATCCCCATGTCACCAATTTTATTGAGTCAATTGTAGCCCCTTTTCTTATTGCTACCATTACACACAAAAACAAATAGTGGGAACTCGTGATCATTGTTATTCTTGGATTCACATTTGTAAAATCCATCCCCATGAGTTACAAAATCCATCCCCATGTCACCAATTTTATTGAGTCAATCGTAGCCCCCTTTCTTATTGCTACCATCACACACAAAAACAAAAAGTGGGCACTCGTGATCATTGTTATTCTTGGATTCACATCTGTAAAATCGAGTTCAAGGATATTAAATTAATAATTTACATACTATAATGTTATGTATATATATTCATCATCGATGATTAATAGAGTCAATTATCAAAGATTAACAGTGCCCATCATAGATTATTATTATTATTACAATAGAAAATTAAACAGAATGTGTTTGTTACAATGTTAATCATTGATGATTAACACATGTTAAATCGTTGTTTTCAAACATAAATCATTTTTAAGTGCTAATCGTTAATTATTAACAATAGAGTTTATATAATAGAGTTTATATGTTTATATTTCAATGATTAATAGAAAGTGTCTGTTACACTGTTAATCAGCAATGATTAACACTGTAAATTATTAACATACAATTGTAAGTATAACATCATATTGCTTAACCATGACTAAATAGTAGTATCCCATATGATTTAAACTTGTAAATTTTCAAAAAAATCATAATATGAATATCCTATACCTCTAAAATAAATATTAGATGGCAAAATTAACGAAAGATAAATAAAAAGCAAAACATGATTGCAATGATCAATTTCAAAAAATAAAACAATGATTAATTTAATAATAATAGGAAAACTAAGATTTACAAACCTAAGGTTCCTATTTCATACGCCAATAAAAAAACATATTTTCAAAAAGGTTAAAAAGCAAATGAACCAGAATTATCGTGTACGATATCCTCCCAACGCTTAATAGGGTTTAACTTTAACATAAAGTTAGCGACACCTTTTTGCAACCGACTAATTCTAATACGACGATAAAAAAAAAATATACCTGAGTTTTTTTTCCTGCTGTGCATGACCTCCCAACCCATTCTAGAATTTAGCTAGCTTAACACAAAGCGAAAGTAGTAGCGAGGCTATTTATGGTGGCTGAAATGGAGATAATGGAGGTTGCGATGAAGACGACGGTTGTGGATGTGTGGCGATAAAGATGGTGGATTAAGGAGGGTGGTGTAGGACAGCTGTTGAGTGGTTTACAAGCTTCAGATGATGGTAAAGAAGAGTCGATGAAGGCTAATTTTGGTGGTGAACGCTTGATGTTATGAATTTAGGCTTTTATAAGAGAGATACAGAAGAGGGAGAGAAAGATCTTGATTTACGTGATTTAAAAATTAATTTCCAAATTTCATGGGTATTATGAATTTAGGCTTTTGAATACCCTTATGTATATTTAAAAAAATCAATTAGTTAAATTATTTAAAAATTTTCATAAATAACAGATCAATATCAGACATAGATCAAAATAATCAAACAGTTGTCATGTATTATCGTATTCTTAACCTTTTAATCTTTCTTATTTTATTATATTTATATATATATATATATATATATATATATATATATATATATATATATATATATATATATATATATATATATATATATATATATATATGGAAATCTCCAATAAAATCCTATTATATTAGGTTAGTTTATGGAAAAGTCCCAAAATTAATTTTATTTTTATAGAAAAAGACAACATACCGGCTAACGTATTCAATTTAGTCATTTCATCCGGTTTACCAGGTTTCCTAGATTGGAAATTTTCAGTAAAGTCCAACTACTTTTTGTCGGTTTATAAAAAGTCTCAATGTTGAATTTTTGTACAAAAAATAATAGGATTTTTTTGATAAACAGACCCAAAATAATTGGACTTTATTGAATATTTCCAATTTAAGGAACCTACTAAACCGGATAAAAGGGCTAAACTAAATACGTTAGCCGATATGTTGTCCTTTTCTGTAAATAAAATTAATTTTGAGACCTTTATATATATATATATATATATATATATATATATATATATATATATATATATATATATATATATATATATATATATATATATATATATATATATATATATATATATATATATATATATATATATATATATATATATATATATATATATATATATATATATATATATATATATATATAATGTTACTGTAGCGGATTAAAGTTATCAATTTTATTCGACTTAATCCTTAAAGTTTTTTTTGTGCGAAATTAGCCATTAAACGTGAATTAGACGTGTCAATTACACCAAAAATTTACAAATGTTATAGGATAATCCGGTCAAATGGTATCTATGGCACGATGATGTAGACGATGAGCTCACGTAGAGTCAACCTCATCTTCGTGTCGAATAAGGTTCGTGGTAATGTAATATTAAAGAGGGTTTGAATTGAAGCACTTCCTAAAAGTTGTTTTCCCTTTTTAGTTCACAACAAACCCTAACTCTGAGCTATCTCTTCGTCTTCAACATCGAATCCAGGTGAACTTGTAGACATTAAACAAATGTGAAGATGGAGCTATGTTATTGCAAACACCCAACGCAGGTGATAGAAAGGACCTCGTAGAGCGCACAGAACCCTAGACGATGTTTTTCGAACTGTCAAAACTCACCGGTAAGCATTGATGACTAAGTAGTTAAGTGTGAGCTCGTTTAATCCGCAAAAATTGAGCTTCGATGTGTTGAAGATCATGTTCAATCTGTTGGGTCTGTGTTAAATAAAATGTTTTTCAACAAAATGTGTACTCCCAGGAAAGATCCATGGACCATTCGTGAGTTTTGTTAAGTTTGGATGATTGCATTG
The DNA here is from genome assembly GCA_023525715.1 of Cichorium intybus. Classification (NCBI taxonomy): domain Eukaryota; kingdom Viridiplantae; phylum Streptophyta; class Magnoliopsida; order Asterales; family Asteraceae; genus Cichorium; species Cichorium intybus. The sequence continues at coordinate 63,501,767 of CM042015.1, read as the reverse complement.
TGGGAACCATAATACTAACAATAATACCGAAAAGCTTTGAAAAAACCAACTTGAAATGAGTGTTCTTTTGTATATGCATACACACACATATCACACAAGGTCAAAAGTGAATAGTCCATTGATGTTATTTTCAACTTTATAATTGATGATTGGTTTGAAACAATGAAATCTAAAAATTATTTATGTAATGTACCTCAGACTAGCAACCTAAGCTGCAAGTACTTCGAGTAGAAGGATGACAAGAAGGAAGATGGTTATTATAAGGACATTTTCTTTGAGACCAAACAAAGAGTAGGCGAAAGAGTTGATTGACAACATATTGGTAGGTACCGGAGGACTATTACAGAATTAGAGGAAATGATTTCTGAGCTAAATTATGAAATTGCCATCCTTATGACTAAACATGAAGAGCAGATTGAAATACAAAACAACGACCATAAAAAGGAAGTAATTCAGCTGAAGTGTAAGTTGGGGAGATGTAAATTGGTGGTTGTTACTTTGGTTCTGATAGTTGTGGTATATTTGATGAAGTGACGGTGGTCGGGAAGGAAATTTGGGTTGGTTTTTGGTCCTTTATTTACAAGTTTTTTAAAGGGATGATGGTTGATGAACTATAATACCAACCATCTTTTGTTGATCCGTGTAGAAGGGTAGGGTAGTAGACAACTTGGCTTATGAATGAATATTTTTTTAAAAATATGCAGATTGCATCGACCATTAGTGTGGGGTAGTTCGTATCTTTGTAAAATGAATTATAATAAGTATATATTGTTGGATTAAGGTGTCTAAGCCATAACTATAATTGATACATATGTTTGAATTGATGGCAGCACAGTCCTTTTGGGTTGCCCTCATAACCTGGCAGAGGACAATATTGCATATAGAGAGAAAGATTGATATATTATGGAGATAATATATTAATTAGAAAAGAGGAATAAATGACTTATTAATATATTATGAGAATAATATATTAATTAGGAATCATATTATTTAATTAATGATTGATCATAAATTAATTAGAATTAATTTTGGGATTAATTGGATTAACTAAAAGTATAGGGGCTGAATTGTAATTGTTCAATAGTTGAGCAATATACAATTAGGGTTACCCATATGGGTTTGGACGAAATCTAGGCCTAAGGCCTTGTGGATTTCGAAACCCTAAGGGTTTTTTATGGCAGTGATAAGCAGATCCTTTTATCTGATAAAAGCCTTAACATATCAGGATCTTATATAAGGCAGTTATACTCCTTATTATGCTTATCACCTTGAGACTATAAATATAGGACCTCCCACCCCATATTCCATGCCATTCTAAGGGTTCTCCAACCCTTCTCTCTTGCTATCTTCTTTGCCAAGTTCTTGGGTGTGAGCCATTAGAGGCACGACAGTTGTGGTGCTTGCTTCCAAGAGATCTAAGGATCAAAAGGTTAGTTTTTCTTCTTTATTTCTTTTGGTAATTTTTATTTGGCCTTTAGGGATTTTATTATATGTTCAAAGTTAGAAAACATAGATCCAATCTATGTTGCATGTGAACTTAGGATTTTAGTTCATAGATTTGTAGAAAACCTTTTAGTGGTATCAGAGCTTTTTGGTTGTTTTCTAATTGAATTGCTATAATTGTTATCCTTAGTTTTAGGGTTTATAGAAACTAAACCCTAAAAGAAGGCCTAATCGAAATTAGGGTTAGGGTTTTTGAAACCCTAGCCTTCCCCCCCTTGTCTGCGATTTTGAGCTAGGGTTTTAGAAGGTTTTTCTATTTTTGGTAATTGTGATTATTTAATAAATGGAAACCTTAAACCCCCTTGCTTGCTATTTTCGAGATTAAGGGTTTAAGATATGATTAAATTAATTTGATTAATTTGTGATGCCTATCTGAATTTAATTAATTTAATTAATTGCTTAATTAAATGATAAATTAAATCATTTAAAGGTTTAAATTTAATTTTAAAATTAATAGTTAATTTTTCGAAAATTAAATAGATAAACCAGAAATATTTAAAAGGTTTAACGTAAATCTTATATATATTTTATAATTAAAAGTTAATATTATATATATATATATATATATATATATATATATATATATATATATATATATATATATATATATATATATATATATATATATATATCTATACTATAATACATATATAATATGTACAACTATTTTATGCACAACTATCTTAAATTTAAGAGGTACAAGACTTCAATGATTTTAAAAAATTAAGCGGGCATTCCAGATTTGTTTAAATTTTAAATTTTGAATTCTCTCTGGTGAGAATCGAGATATCTTGCTTTAAGGATCCCACCACATTCCACTCTCATTAAATTAGTCATTTGATCTTAACCGCAGATAATGTTTGGTCCATCAACGGTGGAAAATGGCATTTACAATCTCACACGGATCGATAATTCAAACCATAAACAAATCCCCTGCAAGCTTTTACTTTCTATAAAACCTAGAAGTCCTAAATCTACTTTTCTACTCCTCATCTTTCTCTTTCTTCAAGCGTTTGATAATCCTTCATGATCTGTCTTTCTTTACAGCATCTGCGTATACTTTCTTCACCCCTGAAGAGAAATTACCAGAATCATTTCGTGTCAAATATGAATGCAATAAGGCATTTATGTAGCTTCATTTTTGAATTTCTGTACCATAAACAATGCAGATATATGAATGCAAACATAGGAGCTACGTAGCTTACTTTATGGATTTCTATACAATAATCAAGGTAGAGATGTAAATCGATGTATTTAGGTGTTATTTATAGTTTTCATTGTATGGGTAGTTGTCTTGCATGAAAAAATAGCGAATACTTTCTATACCTACTGTTTTCACATTTTCGAATTCATTTCAGTGTTCATACATATATTTTTTCAATTCTTCAACAAAAAAAGATCCAAAGATCCAACTTCACCGCTACAATACTACTCCATCACCACTGATTCACCATCACTAGACACATCTACCAATTCCACTCACCACTCAGTAGACACATCTACCATCAATACTCAATTTGTACGAATGAAAATTATTTTAATATATGAAAAAAAACAAAATTTATAAATTATTTCTTAATAGAACCAACAACCAAAATAGTAGTAGCAACAAAGATCTAGAATAATAGTACTTAGATCAGGAATTACTTTCAGGAAGGTAAATGCAGACCTTCATCGAGGAAAGAAAATCAGGATTTGTAATATTTATGTTGTTTAATACACAAATTCAGGTGCAAAAGTCAATGTACATGTTGGAAGTATATAGGAAGGTAATACACGAGAACTTGTATTTCTTTAAAATACAAAGCCAGGATAGCATAAATTATATCAAAACACAAAACATGAGAAAAACCTATATGAAAACAATTATTAACAACTTGTTTTGCTAAAAGTATAAAACACTTTAGATACAAATCTTAGAAAATGAGAAGTGGATGGACGAAAACGACCAATTTTTACCTAATAAATTGATTGTTGAGCAAAATTTTTATCAGTTCGCTTTTGGATTCATTATGGCCATTCAGTTCTTTCAGATTTTGAGCATAAAATTCAATCTCCTTTGGAATAGACTGAAGGTGGATCTGGTTGCAAGGGGTAACACTAGAAATGATAAAAGATCCGATTTGACAGAAGACAGAACGATATACCACAACGACATGCGATGTTCCTATAAGGACTATGATTTGTTATACTTCGAGGATGGTTGAAATAGCTGATAGATGTCTGATTGACTGAGTGTATGAGTCGATGGGAATGAGGTGGTTACAGTTGTGACGGAGGTAGGTAGTCGGGGGTGTGAAGGATGTCGATGGTATGGTGTGGAGGCAGATCTGGTAGGTCGGCTGTAGTATGAAGCGGAGAAGGAGGCGTTAATATGTTAGCCTGCTCCTAAGTGGTAAGTAACAACAGGAAATGATTTTAGGGTTAGGTTACTACTTAGGCATGTATGTATATGTAAATGACCATTTTTACCCCTTCAATTTACAATCATGTATTCTTATTTTTAATTTTGGGTAAATTGTATAAAAGTCACTAACTTTTCCAATTTTCTCGATTTTGACACTGTATTTTTAGTTTTTGCAATTAAGTCATTATGTTTTCAGAAAATTGCAATTAAGTCATTATGTTTTCCAAAAAGTTGCGAAAATGACCATATGACAGGATGGCAACAGGTTACCAGGTCATATGGTCAAATTTGCAATTTTTCAGAAAACTTAATGACTTAATAGCAAAAATAAAACATAGTGTCAAAATCGAAAAATCTGGAAAAGTTAGCGAATTTTATGCAATTTACCGTATGCAATTTATATAACTTAACCACTTTATATGCTCCATACGTGTCCAAAAAAATAAATTTGTTGTTACCTTGTTTTTCCATTTAATGTAATCAAATTTATTGTCCTAAAAATGAAATTTCAAAAAGATTTAGGATAAATGCATACGAATAACAACTAACTTACATGCCCTCATTGTGAATATCCTATTGGGTAATTGGTTATGTAAACAATGTCTTTATATGATGGGTTATAAAAATCTATATTGATATTCGTTCATTGATTTATATAAATGTACAAAAATAAAATAAAATTTTACAATGATACAAAAGCAAAACTTGGTTATTATTTAATAAAATTATTTTAATGTTTTCATATGAATCTTCAGCAACAATATTGGCTGTGGAATTGCCATGTTATAGTTCCAAAACAGAATACAATTATAAATTACCTAATACAACAAAAATAGGTAAAAATAAAACTTAAATGGTTAAACATTTACAAAGATAGTTTAAGCTAAGTAGATAAAAAGTTCAATATACTTTTACCATTTTTTCAATCGAGTCCATCAACTTTCTTATTGAAAAAAAAAATTGGCAATACAACTTGTCAAGCTATTAGCATTTGCATACTCGAAGACATAAAATGTATAATTTTAATCACTAGATTTTTTGAAAGACTTAATCGCTAAAAATTGTGAAAATACACAAAATAAAGAAAGGCGTCGTCTTATTCTAAATTAAAGTACTTGTTTTCAATAAAACAAAAAATGTATACTCGTTTTCAATAAAAAAAACTTAATTTCAATGAAACAAAAAGTATTAAGAGTTTAAACTAGACTTTTTTTTAAGTAAAAGAAGGTTTCGTATGCATTTATCCTAAATCTTTTTGAAATTCCACTTTTAGTACAATAAATTTGATTATTTTAAATGGAAAACAAGGTAACAACAAATTTACTTTTTTGGACACGTATGAGGCATGTAAAGTGATTAAGTTATATAAATTGCATCGGGTAAATTGCATAAAATTCGCTAACTTTTCCAGATTTTTCGATTTTGACACTATGTTTTATTTTTGCTATTAAGTCATTATGTTTTCTGAAAAATTGCAAATTTGACCATATGACCTGGTAACCTGTTGTCATCCTGTCATACGGTCATTTTCGCAACTTTTTGGAAAACATAATGACTTAATTGCAATTTTCTGAAAACATAATGACTTAATTGCAAAAACTAAAAATACAGTGTCAAAATCGAGAAAATTAGAAAAGTTAGTGACTTTTATGCAATTTACCCTTAAAAAAACTACTATTAAATTTAACCCAAAATTACAGCTTAATTTTGTTCTTATTTAAACTCAAAATAGCCTGCTAAAAAAATTAGTTGACGTTGAAAATTATTCGTTGAATAACTATATACCGCCGCTGCAACGCACGGGTATGCCGCTAGTATATATATATATATATATATATATATATATATATATATATATATATATATATATATATATATATATATATATATATATATATATATATATATATATATATATATATATATATATAAGATAAAATTGGATAGTCAAATCAATAGTAGGCCTCATTCACGAAGTTGGTCTATAAGGAGGGTATAAGGAGACTGCCTATAAAATGGCGGTCTAATGGGTGTCCACTCTCACCCACTGCTCTCTTGATCAGTGGAGGGTCGTTAGCCGAACGGGCTTGATAGGACCGCTTAATCTCATTAAAAGTATAATGTTATTAATCAAAGTACTAGAACAGTTTATAAAATGCCTATCTAGTTACTTTAGGAAAAATGTGAAAGAGATGCTAACCCATGAAATTGCACATTACACTTTATGAGACATTAGTGGAGCGTGTGTGGTTAACCGGCACACTAATAGGGGCTCATAAAGAGTGGTATGGGTTTCTCATGATTTATCAATATTGATGAAGCGTGTGTGGTTAACAAGCACATCAATTTGAGATGATAAATGACACTGAGGTTACCGAGCACATTTGCATGGTTATTCACATATTGTTTGTGATCCTCGACATCCCAGTCGCAAATAGAAGAGCATATCCGAGATTAAACATGCCATTGAACAGTTCAATGAATCTCACAGATCTAGGAATTTCATTAGATTGAAATTGATAAATGTATATCTACCTTAATGACCACTGTGTTGTGATTACGGCATCCCTCTTCACACCATAGTTGGGGTATTTTGGATCCTAGTCTTGTTAAATAATATATTGGGTAATTGTTTAAGAAGGATTAAAATTAAACTAACAAATTCAAATTTTATAAATGTCTAAAGATAGTGTCAGTTCTCCTCCTTCTCCCCCTTCACCCATTTCTGAGAATTTCAGAAAGCACCTGTTAAATATGGTAAGGCTGACTGGCCGGATCTATGTGGTATGGCTTCACAAATAGAGAATGGTTCTTAGTTTTGCTGGCAAGCCATATCTTATTGAGTGTTCACCCCCCCCCCCCCCAAAGCATGGCATCACACAACAGCTTGTGATGAGCATGACTCCTTGAGTGTTAAGCCCAAGGAAGTTTGTTACCTCATGTTATTGATATTTGACCCCAAGTTCCATAGGGATTTAGAATTCCTGGGGTCAGATAAATTAGCACAGCTGGTTCCTTGAACCGGTTGACAAAGGACGGGCTAAGATCTTTAAAGAGCTTGAAGTGTGTAGGAAGTAGGACCAGTTCACATGTTCTCAAGATAGAGAGACACATAGGTGAACTGTATAAATTTGGTTACCCTTTAATCAGGAGTTGAGCATTAACTCGACTAACTAGTATGTTCATCCAGATGTACAGGAAGGGTAACCGGATAAGACAATCATGGAAATGCATTTAATGTTGACTCTGTATGAGTCGTTCATGGAGAAGCATAGTTCCATTGATTCAGCTGTTTCGGGATTGAGTCCAGTAATAAGACACATCAGGAAATAATCCAGATCGTCTGGACCGGTTCATCGATGTCTCAAACTGGGAATCCACAAGGTGGGACACAGTCACAGAAAGATTGGAAAAATACTCCGAAGCCGAACGATTTGGCAACTCAGGAATATCTTAAAACTCAGAACTCATGATCCTTAATTCCTTGATACATGATGTGTTTATCACATATGCTCTATATGCATGGACTTTATAGGATGCGGGACATTGTTGCATAGGAGCATATTCGGATTGGATCTAAAGCTCATGCAGTTTTGGAGTTTAGTTAGATATTATGACCTTGTTATTAGCTTATTAGATACGTGCGACATTGTCTATCATATAGTATATTGTTCAATGATATTTTGTTTTTTATAAAATGTTGATTTTCTTTTAATACATGTTTGTTTAAAATTATCCTTGAAATGTTGTATGAGTGTGATAATTGCATGAATGGCAATAACTTGAATGTTGATACATCCAAAGTGTTTTGGATTCATGAATTGTGTCCTCTATGATTGTTAAAACAAATTTTATAAGGATCAATTCAACCAAAGGTCCAGTTGGACAGGACTTTAGAATCATTTGACTTAGAGTCACATGATGAATTGAGTTCTTAATAAAAACATTTGTGGCAAGAAATGAATCACCCAAAGATCCAGTCGATAGGATTTTGGAATCAGTTGACTTAGAGTCAGGTGATGATTGCATATCTTGAACATAATTAACACAGTCATAAATTTGCATAGAGATGTAAAGGACATTAAGATTATGTGCAACGGACACACTAGTTACGGTGTATTGCTCGAGTCTTTGAACAGAACACAATTATTAGTTATACTTCATAATATTTGCCAATTAGTTTGAAAAATATGGCTTCGCTTATCAGAGTAAGCGATTGATTGAAACATTGAATTGTTCAAGGACTTCAAAGGACTTCAAAGGAAGTATAAGATCAGCACAACCTGAGTGACAACATAAATTGAGAAAAATGTTTCACAGTTTATTCTCTTCCAAGAACATTAATGGTTATAATGTGTCTTAAGGAAGATGATGGAGCATTGGTCGAAATAGTTCGATTCTCGATGTATAAGATACACTTCCAATTAGTTTTTCGATGAATTAAATATTCAACCAGTCAGACCATAGAAACCATATTCCGACCACATCTTGGACTAAGTAGGTTATGCAGACACTGTCTGAAATGTAAAGCTGGGATCGTCCCACTTGTACATAGAAAGTCCAGGGTCATGTAGAGTTCGTCCAAACCTCATGACTAGCCTGAACCTGATCAACAATGTTGTTTCATTGGCTATCCCAATATACCTGTGAAAGAAGAGCTCTTTTAGAAATGACTCAAGTTCTAAGGAAACAGTGAGAGTTAGGACAGTCCTGAATGAGTTCAGGATTAGCCAAGTGAAAGAACCTTTAGTCATCACTAGGCTTTGAGCAGGAATCAAATTTCTGTTAAACCTGTCATACTCTTCTCTTAACCAGTAGTATTGGTCACCGTCATAAGGTGTTATGATCTGGGTGACATACCGATTAGTGGTAAAACACTAAAGTTGGTACGGATTAGCAATCGGACTACATGGAAGCATTAGTGAGCCCGGTTGCTTCCAAATAAGAGAACCTTAGGGCGAGACACAGTCTATGTGGAAATTTGATTGATTTTACACCTGGTCTAAAAACCAGTGGGAGTAATTGAATCATCAAAAGAAAGCAACATGGATAGAAATGTACTTCAGAACATCTGTTTAAGTGAGACAATACTCAGAGTCAAGTAATTGATTCCGGGAGAAGCACTCTCAATAGAAGATGAAATCCAAGAGGATACTGCATGGCACATTGTGAGTCATTAGTGGAGCCCGTGTGGATTGTCGGCACACTAATAGGGACTCACAAAGAGCATGCAAATACAGAAGGTACGTGGCCCCGGGATTCATCTCACGGACACCTCGCAAGAAAGGATATTCGGATTCTCAAAATGTGCCAAAAGTTTGGATTTTGTGAATAGCCTGAAAGATTCCCATAACTATGTCAGAAAGGTTTCAGATTCTTAAAATGTGCCAAAAGGTTTGGATTTTGTGAATAGTCTAAAAGAGTCAAAGCTAGTGGGAGTATCATTGTTATCTGCCTATGGCTGTATGTTGGTTACATATTGTTTCTAGGAAACATCTCTTATCATTACAAAGTGTAATGATTTGACATTAAGAGATGATTCATTATGAAAAACTTAATAGAGATACAGCGTACTCAAATGGTTGTGAACATCTATGAGATAGATCGAAACTCTGCCAATATGATCTTGATAAGATTCAAGATGCATAGCCACAGGAAAGGAGTTTCCTATTATTGCAAGGTGTGATGACATGGCATGAGAGATATAAAGAAGGTGCAACATACTCACGTTATTTACAGACGTCTATCGGATAGATGAAATCATCAGTATAGACCTAGCCATTGTAAGCATGATCTTGATAAGATTCAAGATGCATGAGAAAGAATCTTCGAAAGGAAATAGTTTTCTCGAAAGTCGTGACACAAATAATCTCTAGATTCCAAAAGGGTTTGGAATAAGATTAGATCGAGTTCCACGAGCTTTTTGGATCGATCAGAAGTGTCATGAACATATCCTAATGACTTAATGCTTGGAGCATAGTAAGTTGGATTCATGATATATTCTGGCTGGGAATACTGGATGGATTTTTGAAGCACACATGAGAAATCATTGGGAAATGGTTGGGGTGAATGTGGTAATAACAATTTGAAAGGAGTTTCGAATCAGGTAATTATTTACACCAGGACGTGGTGATGTAGGACTTCATGGTTAAAAAGTTTCGTTGGTATTGTGATGGAGTGCGTGTGATTCATCGGCACATCATAACACCTCGAAATAGTCTTAGGGTGCAGTCATGTAGACTAAAGACCCCGAGAACCATGGGAAGTCAAAGTACACATCACCAGAATGGAGTTAGGAGAGAGAGAAAGACAGAATAATATATTGAGATGACATCGGAAGAGCATCCGATTGGATCGTCTGCAATAAAAGTGTATCAGCGTAAGACACTACGGATACATAGAAAGAGTAAAAGGTTCATGTAGACAAAGATATAAAACTTGAATTGAAAGTTTATTAGAAAAACAAGAAACCCATAATAGTATTATGAAAGATCTGACTTGGTGATTACCTCGTGGAGACTTGGTAATAAGCAAGAGTAGCTGCCAGTCAGATTTTATGTTTTGCTTTCGCATGTTTTACTTCCTGAATAATTTAATTATTCAAAAGGTCCACAGTCGCTCATACTTTGGGAAGTAAGTATTGAATCAAGACTGTCATGAGTTGGATTGTAGATTGTCTAAGGAGTTAGACATAGCAACTGCATTGCTACAACGTTCATGAGTACTTAGAAATAGAGATTTGAGTATTGGATAAACCCACGCTCAAAGAATTGCTTCATGGATTATATCACGAGCAATTTTTGAGACAATAATATCTTATGGTCTTGAAGCAGATACATATGAGTTGAAATTTACAAGTCGGTTGTGCATTGATAATGCGTAAACGCATCGGTAACTCGATGTTATAAAACGTATTGTTGTGCACGATTTTGATGAGTAAAAGAAACAAGCATATGAGTCGAAGCTTATTCGTTCCTTGACCCTCATGGGAAACAGATATCTGTAGGCCTCTCGATGATTTTGAAGTTGACTAAAGTTCTGGCTAGCCAGGACTGAATTGATGTGTTCAATTAGAAGTCTTATGTCATATGCAAATCGGAAATCAGGAAACAGAGTATCGGACAGAGATTGATCTCAATCCATGTCTCATGTCTGGAAATATCTTGTTAGACGGAGGATCATATGATCACTTATCTATGGACAGAACTGACTGGGTCAGAGTTCGGCAGCAGTTTCTAGGAAGCTACAATTTGCTGATCAATTTAGAAACCATATGTATTATAGTTATAGACTTATCCAAGTGGGATACTGTTAGATTAAGGTGTCTAAGCCATAACTATAATTGATACATATGTTTGAATTGATGGCAGCACAGTCCTTTTGGGTTGCCCTCATAACCTGCCAGAGGACAAGATTGCATATAGAGAAAAAGATTGATATATTATGGAGATAATATATTAATTAGAAAAGAGGAATAAATGATTTATTAATATATTATGAGAATAATATATTAATTAGGAATCATATTATTTAATTAATGATTGATCAGAAATTAATTAGAATTAATTTTGGGATTAATTGGATTAATTAAAATTACAGGGGCTGAATTGTAATTGTTCAATAGTTGAGAAATAGACAATTAGGGTTACCCATATGAGTTTGGACGAAATCTAGGCCTAAGGCCTTGTGGATTTCGAAACCCTAAGGGTTTTTTATGGCAGTGATAAGCAGATCCTTTTATCTGATAAAAGCCTTATCATATCAGGATCTTAAATAGGGCAGTTATACTCCTTATTATGTTTATCACCTTGAGACTATAAATATAGGACCTCCCACCCCATATTCCACGCCATTCTAAGGGTTCTCCAACCCTTCTCTCTTGCTCTCTTCCTTGCCAAGTTCTTGGGTGTGAGCCATTAGAGGCACGACACTTGTGGTGCTTGCTTCCAAGAGATCTAAGGATCAAAAGGTTAGTTTTTCTTCTTTATTTCTTTTGGTAATTTTTCTTTGGCCTTTAGGGATTTTATTATATGTTCAAAGTTAGAAAACATAGATCCAATCTAGGTTGCATGTGAACTTAGGATTTTAGTTCATAGATTTGTAGAAAACCTTTCATATATAACCTAACTTATTTAGTTTATTATGTCTGGAAAGTAAATAAATTTAGGACCACAGTTCGACCATCATCTTAAAGGTTCGTTTTAAGTGTGCAAGTTGGGTATACTTTCTGGTTTTGGTGCATTGTTTAAATACATATGTATTGCTTTATAAAAGTACAAACATATGTTTAGACCACATGTTACATGCGTTTATTTCACCACAAAAAGTAAACAGATAAGAAACAAAATCCAATGATAAAGTAATTGCTTTGTTGGACCACATGGTACCAGTTTGGTGCATTTGTTATAGTATGTATGTTTGGATCACGTGTTACAGATGCTTTGTCCTACAAAACTTTAACACGAGAGAATCACAAGAAACAAAAACCAATGACATACACATGTATTGCTTTTTGTCCCACAAAAAGTAATTGCTTTTTTGTGACACTGTAAGTCATTTTCATCCACATGCAATCCTTAAAATAATTAAATAAGACTCATGCAATCCCTTTGTAAAATTACATATGAAACATTGTAAGTCATTTTCATGTACGAAAAACTTGAAAGGGTTATATTACATATCAAAAGTTTCATAGTGGCTTCAAGTTTGTTACATGCATTACACAGACATGCATATAATCCAACATTGACAAGTATCTGGAAAATAAGAATATGTCACATCTTACACAACAATGTATGATAATGTTAACTAACATCAACCATAACAAATTAACCTAAGTTTATTGGCTTCTCCAATGTCATTCCAGGTGATTCTGGCCCACCCACAATCCTTCCTAAATTCCTTTTCACAATCCTTTCTAAATTTTTGCATCTTATCTTCTTCATAATGACATTAATTGGTTTTAGTTGTTCTATTCAACTGGCCTTGACCATTACCCATTTCATTCCTAGGTACCTACAATTTCAAATATATAAAATAGGTAGCATTGAATGTATACCAAAGTAATGCAACTTACAAATACCTAGACATTTTCCTCAGGGTAACCTTTTGTTTCTTAGCCTTTCTTGTGTTTCTTTTTTGTGATCTTCTAGTATAATATTACATTTCACTTTCTTCCCTACCTTTGAGACTCTGTGTCTATTTTGGTCTTCTAAAGCATCTCTTGTTATTTTAGTTTTAGGTCTTCCTGGCATCCTTGTATCCATAGGAGGTAATGATGGTATGTATGTGGTATTTGGCCACATGTTACTACCATTCATCCATGCAATCTTATACTTGTATGATTTCATGTAAGTAATGCTTGATTCCACATCCAAAAAAAATTACAATTTATAGAATGGAAACAACCATATCCATTGAGTTGCCACATCCTACAAGAACACGTTTTCCTTTCTAGATCAACCTCAAATGCATCAACAATACCTCTAACTTCAAATTGGTTTAAGCCGCTAGGTATAAATCGGTAATTCTTCTGATAAATCTTAAGTTCATTGAGTTTCTCTCTAATGGTTGGGCATACCTAATTTCCCCATGTTTTTCCCTTAAATTTCAAATTGTACAACCTATCCATCATGTACAATCTTATCTCCTCAAGCATTATGATCACAAGCTTCTTCCTAGCATCCACAATTATTGCATTGAAACTTTCAAACATACCATTATCTATAGAATCACAACATCTATATATTTGGACAAATACTCTACACCAAGTCTTTAGATATTTGTCCATCAGGAACTTATGAACATTTGGGTTCAAACCCTCAATCTCTTTCATGATTGGATTAAAGTTTTTCTCAATGGAAGCTTTTGGAGCTCTCCAAAACAAGGTTTCATAGTGGGCCCTACTATAGTTTTTCTTCAAATTTAAACATATATACCTAACACATTGTCTATGCTCTGCATATGCCAACATCTCTTTAACTGCCACACTTAAACCATGTAAACACATAAAATTTAGAAATGATATATGGTTGAATGAAAATAAGAAAAAACAAACATTAGTATGTACCTTGTGTTGATCTGACATCAAGGTAAGACAATTCCATAAATTTAATTAAAGATCATCAATAATATTATCCATAAACCATTTCCAATTGTCTTTGTTCTCCATATTCACAACAACTCATGCAATAAGGAATAACTGGTTATTTGCATCCATGCCAATAATACTTAGCAGTTCTCCCTTACCTTTAATAAACAACCATCAAGACCTATTACCCTTCCACAACCTTCCATCCATCCCTTTTTCACTCCATCAAAACACACATACAACTTACTGAAACAGTTTTTCCTATCTGGCATGCAGTTCACATTTAGCTTCACATTAGGCTTTGTATTTGATCTCCTTATTTCCTCACCATATGACCACAATTTTGCATAGTGATCCACAATAGTTCCTTCAATAAGTTATAAGGCATATTTGTTTGGCTCTTCAGCATTAACCAAGACTAACATCAATACCAAACTTTTTCATTACTTCAACTCTTAGTTTTCTTACACTCATATTCTGTCTGTGTAATATCCTCTTTTGATGGGTACGTAGGAATGTAAAAAATGTAAACAACCCCGACTCGAAGAAAGATGAATGAGTATTTCAGTATGTCCCTAAATATTCATGATATTCATCGATGAAATCAGGGATTGATAATACGAACAATGAAACCATAATTTCTACCTCAATTATCTAGACATCTATCAACAACGATGATTGAAACTTTCTATTTATACAACAAAAAAGGACGTGATAATAGATTATAGGATCAATGAGATTATTTCACATATTGCTCAGCTAGGGTAGGTGATAACGCATTTTGATATTGCATATTTTACGTGTTGTTAGATAAGGTTTTAGTTGTTTTATCGTTATAAAAGGACTAATCTTACTCACTTTTATTGCAAAGTGTATTGTATGTACTTTTAGCTAAAATACATGGTTTTAAGTGAAAACGTGAGACTGTTGATGCTATTGTTGGAACCAACACCACCAAAGAATGCATGTTAGATCCATAGATCATGTGAGGCTACCGCTTCTAGGATAATCACCGACTACTCATGATTACTTATCATGTATTGTCCACACCATGGCATTTGACAATTATTTTAAGTCCAATGTGTACAATGAATGCTACCGACCGTCCCAAGAAATCCATATTTAGATTCATATATGACATACAAAAGTTACATGTCATTGACAGTTGGTCTACATAAATAATCTTTTCTATACAACATAAATACATTTGCAAAAGTTTTGTATACTTTAATGGGAAGTTCTTTCCGACATATGCAAATAATCATCTAACCCGTTCGAATCCATATGCCAGTCGACCTATTGCAGGAGTGCATTTTTACAACCTAGGATAATCTGAAAATGAATATTGTCTCTCCATATCAACAACTATTTTTAATAATTGTTCTCTTCTCATCCATAAGATTCCTCAAAAGGTCTTAGCACTAAATACCATATTATCGCAGAAGTAATCTTCAACGAGTCAATCTCTACAGCTTTGCGATATCTAGATACACAGTTTCTACTATTTATTTGTGTGATAGAACCTGCATCTTGAAGAAGAAGCATCATCTTGAAGAAGAAGCAAAGCAGCTCGAGCAATTGTCGACAAAGCTTCAAAGTTATGAGCATATGTGTCATCATAGTCAGACGCATTCTTGAACTTGATAAGACATATTTGGATAGTTACTATATATGTCTAAAATAGAGAGTCGGAACTTGAAGTGTAAGCCATAATGATGAATTTGTGTAAGAAGAGTAGTGAAGGGGTGAGGGTGTATTTATAAGGTGTATCAAAAAATATAATGAGTTTTTTATTTTTACATTTCAATAATATACATATATATTAAATATGTTAAATTCATAGAAGTTTAAATTTTTTTTTAAAACTAGTATACTTTTTTTCATTACTTATTTAAAATTATAGTATGCAAATAAAGATTACATTGACGATTAAAATAAAAATAATAAGAATTCAACTAAAATGTTTACATTACCCAACCCTAACGTTCAACTATTTCAAGCTTGTGTCGTAGTACCACTTCTAACCATAGTCCGCTCAAAATTATCGTGTGATGTCAAAAAGAAATGTATATCTTTTTCCATTTTTTTCATGTACGAGTTTCTTTTATTCTTTCATGAGTTGTATTCTGTCTTGTCTTCTAGAGTTAAGTGAGTTCACCACCAATCACCATCTTCAACCTTTTATTGTTAACTTGTATCATAGACTTTAATACTTGTGTATTGAGATCGAATTAAAAAAGATGATTTAAATGTGATGTGCGTCGTAAAAGATAAAATTAAAAGGAAAAATAAAAATTTACCGTGATACGTATATGGCAAATAGATTGAAAGGTCCTGAGTTACTTCCGGTTTTAAAACTTAAAAACATATAATGTATCATTATTGTTAAAAAAATAAAAGTTTAAAGCAAGCATTCCACAGTCAATGGTCAAAATAAGAATAAATGCTGGTCAAAAAGCTTCACAAACCACGACAAATAAAAAGTTCGGTCTGATTACCTCCCGTCTAACGCCATCGTAGCCTAGCTGTGCAATTAATATACACATGTCACCTCCGTCCTCCTTCAACTCTCCATTCTCAGTTACATCTTCTTCATCTTTTATTCTTATTACAGATACCTCCTATATCTCCATTTTCATATCTCCTTGAGCTCCAAGTTCTTCAAATCACCGACAATTACTTGAAATCTCGCCTCTTGCCACTAGATCTATTGCAAAAGACCATATACGTTTGAAGTGCGTCTGCTCATAAGGTATTGTTTCTGTTATGTCTGAATTTTACAATGTATAACATCTTAATCGGTTTTATATCACAATATGAGCAAACAAAAAATGCAGAACCTTTTTTCACAATATTAATCTTATATAAGAACATTTAACTGTTTATAATTGCAGATTGATTCACATAGTATTTAACAAACAAATTTAAAAAAGAAGGATGCATTAAGATTTAAGAGGGTTTAAACCAAGACTACGAAACTCTAAAGCATGAGAAAGCCTTTTTCGGTAGGTTTTTTTCTATCACACATCTTTTATTGAAAATTAAAATGGATTATTACTATAGTTTCCTTCAACACATTACTTTATTTTTTAATTTTGATGAATATTTATTTGATATACTGTTTCTTTTGGACAGCAGACCTTCAATTTTCAGCATATGGCCAACTAGTTCCTTTATTTACGGATTTAATTTATTTTCACATCATTAAACATATAATTAGTTAGGGTTTATTTTGGTAGGCCTAGCTTTTGTTAACTTAATAATATATCCGTTGTTCTAAAAAAATAGTTAGGGCTTTTGAGAATCAAAATCTAATCGGCAGGACTTGCTAATTGGAAGAATTTTAATTCATGTAAAAGTATGTTAATAATTGAATTGCCAATTGTTACATATTATTCAATGTCTATATTAGCAAATCATTATGAATCGATTGATTGAATTGCTAAAAAGTTCTTAAATGAATTAATTATGTAATATTTAGTTACATCTAGCTTTGAAAAATTCTCAAGTATATAGTTTCTCATCGGCATCTTTGGACAATAGATTCTGTAGTTACAACAATTTTTAGGAACCCATTTGATTTCTGAAAGTTTGACTTTAAAAACACGTGTTTACAGAAAGATTATTAAACCAGAAAATGTCATCTTCACATTTCTTTAGACCTGTTTTCTATGAAATCTTTGTGAATCCGTTGATATGGCTAGTATTGGAATGCTAAATTTGTATCGAATGTCAAATTAATCATTCAAAATGCCATGTGATTTTTCTGTCTATTTCTTGGTTCTTGTGGCAAATGGATTGTCAAATTTGATTAAAAAGTGAGATTTAATTCGGTTTTAAACTATATACTATATCAAAATAGCAAAGAGAATGTATGTTTTTTTTTTTTTTTTTTTTTTTTTTTGGTGAACTTCCCCATGTATTTTTCTGCCTTTAAGCACTAGTAATTGTTGTTTGCTTAATTTCATTTGAAAAATCTAGGGGAAAATAAAATCCGACAAGCTCATTTTGCTAAATCCTCAAGAATTTTTTTTCCTTTGTTGAGTTTATGTCATCGAAGATAGTCATTCCCTTTGTTGTTGGAATCGTTGGTCTCAGAATTACACTTGTGGCTGTAGGTAAGGACTATTAGTGGATAGCTTACGTGTACATTTGACCTAACAATATAGTCAAAGATAACTTAGCCTTAGCTTGTATTTAGGAGTATTTATCTGTAGCTTAGTTACAAACTTCCTGTATAAATACGTGTACTTCTATTTTATTAAATGGTGAATTCAATTCAATTATTCCTCTCTTATATGGTATCAGAGCATTAATTACCACATATAGCTCTCGATTTTTTTTTACCCTAGCATCCTCGCTTTGTCATCCAAACGGGCCTCTCATCTTCTTACTTTGGCAACCACAAATTCTTCCACCGTCAATTTTCAGATTCCCACTATTGCGGTTAAATTAGACCGTGACAATTTCTCCTTATGGTGTACAACTATCATTGCTGCACTTGAAACTTTTGATTTGGATGAATTTGTTCTTAATCCTACTCCACCACCAGCCACCGTTGTCGTTCCAGCCACAGCAGGAACTCCGGCCACTGCTGATTCGCCGGCTGTTCCGGCAGCTCCAGCTACCACCACTCCGAATCCGGCCTTTGCGATTTGGAAGAAACGTGATCGATATGTGTTACTCTGGCTCCGGTCCACCTTATCGGAGCGAGTTCTGTCCATTGTTACTCGATGCACTACCTCTTCTATGGCCTGGCAGGCTATTGAGAAGTCTTTCCAAGCCCAATCTAGGGCTTCACGTATGCAGCTTAAAGCTAACCTACAAACTCTTTCTATAGGATCCATGTCTATGATTGATTATATTGAAAGAAAAAGATCGATTGCTGATAGTCTTGCTGCAAATCTTCATCCCATATCTGATGAAGACCTCATTGGCCACCTCTTAAATGGCCTTGATTCCTCTCATGGACCCTTTGTTACTGCATTCATGATGAAAACAGAACTGTTTTCTGTTGATGATCTTGCAGGTCTCTTGCTTCAGGAGGAAGCCCGTATTGAACAGGAGCATCTTCGCCAGTCAGCTGCTCCGTCTCCACCAGCGGCTCTTACTGTGAATCGTTTAAACAGTCGCTCCAACACCTCTTTCAATCGGCAAAACTCTCAATCCTCATCTACTCCTCGTAATAATGATCAGCGATGCCCTAGACCAGTTTGCCAACTGTGCACCAAGCCTGGGCATGAGGCGATAGATTGTTGGCAGCGCTCAAATCAGACGGATTATCCATCCCGTCGACCCAATCCTCGAACTCAATATCGTCAAGCCCACATGGCACAACATAATTCTCCCTCCACTGTAGTTGATCCATCATGGTATTTTGATACAGGGGCTACTGATCTATTCGTCTGGTTCTCTCTATTGCTCTCTCTCAAAGTTGGCGTATTCGACAACTTGACATAAACAATGCGTTTCTCAATGGTGATCTCTCCGAAGAGGTATACATGCGACAACCAAAAGGTTTTGAAGACCCTAACAAACCTCATCATGTCTGTCGTTTACATAAAGCCCTTTATGGCCTTAAGCAGGCTCCTAGGGCCTGGTTCACAAAACTGAAACACTACTTAGTATCACATGGTTTTCGTGCTTGTCAATCCGATACTTCCTTATTTGTTCACCACTCCTCTTCATCTACGGTTTATGTTCTTGTGTACGTTGACGATATAATTGTCACATGAACCAATGACACTCATCTACAACGTTTTATCACAGCCTTAAATCAGGAGTTCTCTCTAAAAGATCAAGGTGATCTACATTTTTTCTTAGGTCTTCAAATTCATCAAGATACGGCTGGTATTGCTCTTTCTCAACAGACTTACATTCAAGATATCCTTGCACGAAGCAACATGTCCATGGCAACTCCTGTTACAACTCCAGCTGATTCTCAAACTCGTCTTCATCGACATGGGGATCCGTTTGAAGACCCAACGTTGTATAGACAAGTTGTGGGATCACTCCAATATGCAACTATCACCCGACCGGATATTGCATATTCAGCAAACCAGGTTTGTCAATTTATGCACTCACCAACTATTCATCATTGGCAGGCTGAGAAGCGTATCCTCCGATATCTGAAAGGTACAATCACTCATTCCCTTCACTTCAAACCAACCACTACAAAGTCTCTACACGCTTATTCTGATGCCGGATGGAATTCTGACCAAGACGATAGCCGGCCTCAATATGGGTTTGCTGTTTTTCACGGTCCCAATCTAATAAGTTGGACATCACGCAAACAGAAGGTAGTCGCTCGATCAAGCACAGAGGCTGAGTACCGTTCTGTAGCCTACACTACAGCTGAACTTATGTGGATAAAACAATTGCTTTCTGATCTCCAAGCTCCAATAAGTCATCCTCCTCTTCTTCTATGCGATAATGTAGGTTCTATATTCATGAGCAAAAATCCAGTTATCAGTACACGGTCTAAACACATTGCATTGGATTTCCATTTTATTCGAGAACAAGTTGAGTCTGGGCAATTAAAAATAAGTCATGTCTCCTCTATTGATCAATTGGCGGATATATTTACAAAACCATTGGGCAAAAATCGCGTTGCGTTTCTTCGTTCCAAGCTCCAAGTCCGTCCCGCCCTTGAGCTTGCGGGAGGGTATTAGTGGATAGCTTACGTGTACATTTAACCTAACAATATAGTCAAAGATAACTTAGCCTTAGCTTGTATTTAGGAGTATTTATCTGTAGCTTAGTTACAAACTTCCTGTATAAATACGTGTACTTCTATTTTATTAAATGGTGAATTCAATTCAATTATTCCTCTCTTATAAGGACTGTCAAGGTAAAGTATTATTCAGTTATTTCATATTATCAATTTATTTGCAACTATATAATACTATTTTTATCCACAAATCAAGTTAGTTTTTTTAAGAAATCAAATTAGTTTTTTTAAGAAAATCATGATTCTTGACATATTATATCCAATAAAATTAGTAGAAAATATGAAACAATACAAGGACAACTTGATCCTTTTACATTTTCTTAATGTCCAAAAGCAAACACTATCCATCCAGAGCATGGCAAAGAAAGGTTTTTGGGACGGTAACATTTAAAATTGAGAAAACTAGACTTGTCCAAATAGATCAGATACCCACAAGAACAGAATTTGTATTTACAATTTTTTTTTTGCTTTAAAAAAACTAACCATTTATAAGAATGCACTTTGTTATTTTTTTTATACCTTCAATCTATCATGTTTTCTGTTAGGACAAATCTCAAACATTATCATTATGGTGTATTTTTCAGTAAAAAGGTGATGGTAACACAATGGTTCTATCATAACGGTTCTATCATAACGGTCAAACCTGTTCTCATTTCACAAGTGGTAGTTATATCCTAGATTAACTAATCCTAACCGTTATAAACTTCTAGAATTAACTAGCCAATTAACTGCTATAACCAATAAATCGTAAGTGCCTACATTACCGTTCAATACTCCCTTGTAATCTAGACTCAATTAGGTTATGTTAATGTGAAGATTTTCGTCTAAACACTTGTTGTCTCTGTGAAAAAAATCCATCACACATTTCTTCATACAATGTAAATGCTTCATCAACATCATATATGTTCCTTGTCTTCTTCACAACAACCATCGTAACAACAACAATCTTGTATCACGTGTTGCATCTCTTGTATATTCTCTTCATTATCCTTTTCAGAAACACTACAAGATATAGTATCATTAGTGGCGACGCTTGTCATCGCTAAAGATGCGAAAAATCGCTGGTAAAGATATTAGCGGCGACTTATTGCCGCAAATGCATCATCGGTAAAGATATTAGCGGCGACTTATTGCCGCAAATGCATCATCGGTATTACTCTATAATCGCCAATAATAAACTTGCCACTGTTTCCCGTCGCTGCGAATGTGGATGGTCGCCGCTGTTGCTGTCGCTGCTAATGGGTTTCAATCTCTGGTAATGACGTGTCACCGGTGTTTGTCGTCGCCGGTAATGCTGATATGTTGTTGCCGCTAATACATTTGTTAATTTTTTTAATTATTATTATTATTATTTGGGATTATTAATATTTTTTAATATAAAACTGAAATTGAAAATATTATTCAAAATACGGGATAAACGATTTGAAACAAATAATATCGAAAACATAAAACATATTAGCATAATATGGTTTACACAAATTAAAAAAGTCGTGAAACAAAAAATACCCATAAAGTCATGAAACATAAAATAAAAAAACTACTCTAAGTCGTCATCTTCATCATGTTCGTCATCTTCGTTATCCCTGGAACCCTTACTCGTTCCTCTACTATGCTCTGCTGAATACGTACGCATAAATTGCGCCAACATATCTATGTATTTTGGATCGTCAAGCATCTGTTGCAATCGAATCCTTCAAATGAATAAAAATGTATATTATTAGTTAAAACACTTAACAATTAAGTACTTGACAATTAATATTTATCTGTGTAAATGCTTAAGTAGTTGCCGCTTTAGATTACTGACCTACATTATAGCAATGCGGTGTTGTCGCTGGAGGTTTACGACCCTTTGATATGTCTGCGTCAAGTACCCAACACCTTTTCAAATATCTCGACATTCTTTGATGGTCCGGGGGAGTGATCACCTAATAATTGAAACTCGCGTTCCAACTCAAGCTGCATTTTACATAAATAAATAAAAAGTTAGCCATGAAATGTATCTTATTATATATTTGTGTAAACACTTACATATTGTTGATGAGCCAGGCCACTGTCTCATATCCCATCTTTACGGGTATGAGCCTTCCGAAATTGATTGATTATCTTTTTATTCTGTTTAATATAAAAATTTAGATTTAATATAAAAAATAGATTTATATTAGTATATAAAGCATTACCTCTCTGAAACAAGCGCTACTATATATGCTTGTCCTCCTCCCGCTAGGTTTGTGTATTTTTGCTTTTGACGAGTTTTCTGTGGTAACTACCGAACGGTTTCGATGTACATCTGAGCAGAAAAAGTCTACAGTTTTGTTCCAGTTTTCAGCAGGCATACCCTTGGGAGTGTATTTCTAAGTTCATCTATATTCTGATACGCTCCTAAGTAAGAAAAAACCCTTTTTGCATCATTTTTTCGGTCTATATACCGCTTTTCAGCACCGCATCAAAACCATCCATCAACTGAGGACGCTCAGGATCTTGCTTAATGTAATCTATTGCGAATTGACCCTAGAAATAAAAAAAAGTTAGTCAAGTAAAAAAGAAATAAAAAAGGAACATACAAAATATAATTATATAAATAGTTTACCCTGAGATGCTCTAGTAAGGCACGCTTCTTGGCATCGGAAACATTTTTCCAACCTTTTCTATCCAAAGGAATGTTATGCCACATGTACATCCCCACCTCACGAACGAAGATCATACTCTCTACCAACCAGGGTATATGTAGCATGTGTATCAAAAGGCAATTTCAATGTCCCCAGTTTTGTGATATGTTGTTGCAGTCGAAGGTTTTTCGCCTTTCCTCTTGTTTTTCTTCTTGGAGGTATAATTGCAATGTAAATTTAAAAATATTAGTCACGATTGATATAATAAATATAGTAAATAAAAAACTATAATAAGACTTACCATCCCATCTCATGGCCACCTGGGCTCCATCTCCACCATGGCTCATCACATCGGCCATGACGTATAGCAATAACATCCAGAACAATATCATCTCCGGATACAAAAAGAAATTACAAGTGGTATAACGATCTGCCTCACCCTCGGATAATTCATTGTGATAATTTGACCCCTTTGTAACATAATCAGTATCACTCTCTGCCGTTTCACACTCAATCACATCATTGACGGTAACTGTTGGCGGACCAACTTCAGTATCAGAGTCACTACCGGTATTATAATTAGGAATGTTTTGAAAGTATTGACTGAAGTCGATTACAATACCACAGTTAGATGAAGAATGGTTATGAACGATTTCGACATTTTTGGCTAAGTCAATTTCAGCATTTAGGACGCCGTTGTGAACATCCCAAATTTTTCGATGATTGACATCCTCGACGACCCACCAAGGATTATTGTTTTGGTTTCTTCGAGAAGGTTCAAGAATAAAAAACACTTGGTTGGCTTGGAATGCAAATATGAGTTGATCGTTTTTGTACATTTCACGTTCTGTGTTGATACTAGTGATTTTATTTTCTATTCGAGTACCAAACCACTTGCAGCGAAATAGTACAGTTGAATACCCATACGTATACTGCACCTCAATAATTTCTTCTAGCTGGCCATAATATTTTTTGTAACGCCCCAATTTCAAAAAATTTTAAAAATCATTTATTACCAAGGTTCCAATAAAACATTTATTCCAAAACATAAAACTGTTCAACGTAATACTTAAATTATCAGCGGAAACATTTGAAAATACTAATATAGTTCATTGACATAAATCTCTTGAATGCGACGCGCTGCCGTCAAGCCTTGCCCTTCCGTTTGTCATTTGAATTACCTGAAATATTATAAAAACAACGGGTAAGCTTAAAGCTTAATGAGTCCACAAGTTACCATACATGCCCACACATTAAACAACCAGTCCTCGAGAACGACCCGACCCTACCCGCCATACAACAGCTACAGGCGTCCATCATACAACAGCTATGGACACATGAAGGTTCTACCCATCATACAACAGCTATGGGTTCCCGGTTATTCCCCAGCCCATCATACAACAGCTATGGGACAAGGCAATAGTCCAACTCGCCATACAACAGCTACGAGGGGACACGCATTACAGCCCAACAACAAATAACCACAGATATAGAGCAAATCATATAACTATAAACAACACACAAGATGCCTAACATGCAACATCATATAGTAAGGTGAGGATACTCACCTGGTTCGAAACCGTGTAGATATTCTCTAATATCCCCACTTAGCTCGTCCACACACCTAAATCCCACACACATACAACATATCAATTACTGACCAGGCTCTTACAGACCTGCCTAAAGGTTAGACTCAATATTTGCCATTAAACCGTGGTCAAAACTAAGTTCCTGGTCAAACAGTCGCTCGCCGCAGCGTGGCTCCTCCTCCTACGCCCCGCAGCTATCATCGAATAAACACGGGGTTTCCACCGAGTCCGCGCCGCTGACTTAGCCAGTCCGCGTCGCGGCTCGTAACATTCCAAAATGTTTTTAGCGATTAACAGTACATCAATCGGCTAGGGTTTCACTCCAAACCCTTCCTGAGATCAGAAACTACCCTAAGATCACTTCCTTAGGGACATGCAAGTCTATTCATGTCCTTAGTCTAACCCTAAGGGTTACAAGTCATCTAAGACTACTACTTAAGGGATAACACCATAAAAACGGGATAAACTGAAATATCAGAAGGTAGATCCTCTTACCTTGTTTCTGGAAAACAGAGAAATGCACCCGATCGACTACAGCCTTTCCCCACGTTGTATTTCTTCCTTCAAGCCTCCAAAGCCTTGGAACCAAAGAGTCTCTGCTGAAACCGGACGCCTCTACTCCAGAAAACTCCCAAAAACACGAACCCTAGGGCTGGGTCCCTTTATATAGGCGTTTAAATCCGAATTAGGGTTTTTCACCTTAGAGGCGCACCGCGCCGTGGGTTCTTTAGAACCGCGCCGCGCGTACAAATTCCACACGTTTCTGGATCCTTCCTAAAGCCGCGCCGCGGATCAGTCCGAGCCGCGACTCAGCGGAACGGGTCTTACATTTTTCGCCTTTCTCTCCCACCGCTAGCATCCTAGAGTTTTTCATTGTTTGTTATGCATCACCGTCAAGTACCACAAACCTAATACCGTTGACTATGCAAGCAGTGTAAGTAGAGGCATTTATTTCCGCACTCATTGAAAGAGCCGACAGCTCTTCTTGGAGTTATGGGGAATTTTTTCTTTAACAAATTGGCAAAAAAAGCATTCAATCGGTTTTTGTCGATGAGTATTTTGCTGGCAGTCGAAAGAACTTGTTACCCCTTTTTGCAACCATTGCGGTCTTTTGATATTTAGCTTTTCCAACTCCAACCGTGCTTTTGAGGTGTCTTTAGTCTTATCGTTCATTAGAAGCGTACTCAACAACCTGCAACACACATTGTTTTCAACATGCATTACATCTAAGTTGTGCTTCAGCTGCAGAGAAGACCAATACTCTAGTTCAAAAAATATGCTTCATTTGGACCAATTCAACTCGAAGTCCTCCATTTTTGGAGGATTACCTCTAAACTCAGGATGTTTTCCTGGTTTACGAAAGAGTAGACAATATAGTTTTACGAAAGATTAGACAATCTAGTTGAGCTTGTATATCTACACTACTAAATTGTCTCGGAGGGGGACTTATCTCTTGTTTCCTGTTAAAGTTCAAATTCTTTCTCCACAGATTGTTAGCAGGTAAGAATCGAAGATGACCAGCATATACGATTTTATTTGTTCCACGAACGGAAGGAGTGTCTTCATTGTAAGTCGTACATGCTTTATAGTCTTGTCCGCTCCAACTAGATAAACTACTACGAGTTGGATAGTCGTTTATCGTCTATAACATTGTCGCCTTCATTGTGAAGAATGTGTTTGTCGCTGCATCTTTAGTAAATATGCCTATCTGCCACAATTGTTTAACCTCTTCCACCAATGGCCCAAGAAAAAACGTAAATGTCATTCCCAGATGATTTAGGGTCGGGAATCAACAAGGATAACATGAATGAGGTCTTTTTCATACGTAGCTGCCATGGAGGCAAATTGAAACCGTCATGTTGCCATATGGATTAAAACCGTCAGTTGCAAGCCCTAGGCGACATTTTAAGGTTCCCTCGAGAAGTTAGGGCACTTTTGATCAAATTATTTCCACGAAGACCCATCAACAGGATGACGCATCGTACCCTTTTCTGATCGTCCGGTACTGTGCCAAATCATATCTTTTGTGATGTGCCTTGAACAATACAAACGTCGTACTTTGGGGGTTACAGGAAAGTAATGTAACACCTTGTGAGGTATCTTCTTACCTTTTTTGTTTACATCGATCCACCGACTCTCGTTACAAACAGGACAATTCTGTAATGAACTATGTTCTTTCCAAAAGAGAGCACAATCATTTTTCACACGTGTGTCTAGAGGTGGCAAACGTGTCGGGTCAGGTCGGGTTCGGGTCGTGTCAAAATTTAAACGGGTTGAAAACGAACGACACGAACTCGACACGTTTAATAAACGGGTCAGAATGTGTTGACACGAACTCGACACGCCTAAATAAGCCTAACCCGACACGACCTGTTTAACCCGCTTAACCCGTTTAACCCATTGACCCGCTTGACCCGTTTAACCCATTTGACCTGCTTGACCCGTTTAACCTGTTAATATAAGAACATTAATCAAATTTCACATCTTTACAAAAGGATCAAACATTCAAACATCCATTGAAGCATCAAACATTCAAACCATCCATTGAAAGTTTACAAACCCATCATAAAATACATGTTTTAAAACAATAAATCGATCAAAATATTAAAACCAAACTAAAAGTTTTCAAAAATTTAAACTTCAAGTTTTCAACTTCAAGTCTGCTGAAACACTGCCAACCTCCTCTTCATCATCCGACAAGTCGATAGGATCATCCTACATCCATGATTAAAAAAATAGATGACAAATTATAAGTCCAAATGATACCTTAAAACAAGCAAAAAACAAATGTTATCAATTTAATAGCATAAAACAGATTATTGAAAACATATTTTACAGATTATCAAATAATCACACTAAACATATTTTACTGATTAGACTAAAAATCTTTTACAGATGTTCAGATTTTACAAAATACATGTTGATTATAACAACCTGAGGATGTTAGGTCGAGCCTGTGAGAAGAATGAAGGTCGAGGTGAGGGTTGCGTTTTTTTGTTTGGAATACCGGTTACTAGAACTCTCAAGCCCAACCCAAAGTTTAGTTGGCGAGAAGATAACAGATTATTAACATACCTGAGGATGTGAAGTCTAGCCGGCGAGAAGAACGAAGGACTGCGAGAAGTTGCGGCAAACATCGCACGGTGAGAAGGAGAGACGATGGCGAGAAGCAATGAACCAGAGGGCAAAGTCGCAGAAGTCTAGCCGGCGAGAAGAATGAAGGACTGCCAGAAGTTGAAATTGGTTTGTCGACGGCGAGAAGGAGAGACACGATCGGAGAGACTCAATCGCAAATTACAAATGGAGAGACTTCACACTTGGCGGCTTGAAAGTCGGAACACATTACACAGTCTCTTCAATTGTTTAGGTTTAGGGTTGCGTTTTTTTTTAATATCGAACACATTGAGAGCCCAGCCCATTATTTCAAGAATTTTTGGGCTTTTATATATATATATATATATATATATATATATATATATATATATATATATATATATATATATATATATATATAAACGGGTTATTTTCGAGTCATCTTCGAGTTGAAATCGTTAACCCTAACCCAACCCGTTTAATTTTCGTGTCGTGTTGTGTCGACCCGTTTAATTAAACGTGTCGAAATCGTTTACCCAAACCCGTTTAATTCGTGTCGATTTCGTGTCGGGTTGGCGGGTCGTGTCAGCTTTTGCCAGGTCTACGTGTGTCGACTCATACCCCAAACCTATCTTTTTTGTGTCATTTTTGCTACATAATGTGAAGAGGGGATCTTGTTGCCTTCTGGATATGAAGATTGCAACAACTCAAGGAGTTCGTCAAATGAACTATTAGTCCATTTGTGATTTACCTTGATATGCATAAGCTTTGCTAAGAAGTTAGTTTCATATTCTATTTTTTACTGCTGAAAAGCCGAGATTGATTTGTGTTAAAAACTAGAATATGAAACTAACTTCTTAGCAAAGCTTATGCATATCAAGGTCAATCACAAATGTACTAATAGTTCATTTGATGAACTCGTTGAGTTGTTGTAATCTTCATATCCAGAAGGAAACAAGATCCCCTCGTCACATTATGTAGCAAAAATGACACTAAAAGATAGGTTTGGGGTATGAGTCGACACACGTGTGTAAAAATGATTGTGCTCTCTTTTGGAAAGAACATAGTTCATTGCAGAACTGTCTCGTTGTAACGATAGTCGGTGGATCGATGAAAACAAAAAAGGTAAGAATATACCTCATAAGGTGTTATGTTACTTTCCTGTGACCCCAGAGGACGATGTTTGTATTGTTCAAGGCACACCATAAAACATAGGATTTGGCACAGTACCGAACGATCAGAAAACGGTACGATGCGTCATCCTGTTATGGGTCTTCGTGGAAATAATTTGATCAACAGTGCCATAACTTCTCGAGGGAACCCTGAAATGTCGCCTAGGGCTTGCAACTGGCGGTTTTAATCCATATGGCAACATGAGCTTGGTTCATAGCACATGGCCGATTAACTCACCACATACAATTTGCCTCCATGGAAGCTATGCATGAAAGAGACCTCATTCCTGGTATCCTTGTTGATTCTCGACCCTAAATCATCTGGGAAGGACATGTATATTTTTCTTAAGCCGCTGGTGGAAGAGCTTAAGCAGTTGTGGCAGACAGGCGTACGTACTAGAGATGCAGCGACAAACACGTTCTTCTCAATGAAGGCGACATTGTTATGGACGATAAACGATTATCCAACTCGTAGTAGTTTATCTGGTTGGAGCGAACAAGGCTACAAAGCATGTACGACTTACATTGAAGACACTCATTCTGTTTATGTAACAAATAAAATTGTATATGCTGGTCATCGTCGATTCTTAGCTGCTAACAATCTGTGGAGAAAGAATTTGAACTTTAACGGGAGATAAGTCCCCCTCCGAGAAAATTTAGTAGTATAGATATATATGCTCAACTTGATTGTCTACTATTTCATAAACCAGGCAAACATCCTGAGTTTGGAGGTAATCCTCAAGAAAGGGAGGACTTGGAGTTGAATTGGTCCAAACGAAACATATTTTTTGAACTCGAGTATTGGTCTTCTCTACAGCTGAAACACAACTTAGATGTAATGTATGTTGAAAAAAATATGTGCTGCAGTTTGTTGGGTACGATTCTAATGAACAGTAAGACTAAAGACACCTCAAATGCATCGTTGGACTTGGAAAAGCTAAATATCATGAGTCCGCAATGGTTGCAAAAAGGGGGTAACAAGTTCTTTCGACCGCCATCAAAACACTCAATGACAAAAACCGATCGAATACTTTTTTGCCAATTTGTTAAAGACAAAATTCCCCATAATTCCACGAAGAGTTGTCGGCTCTTTCAATGGGTGCTAAAATAAATGCATCTACTTACACTGCTTGCATAGTCAACGGTGTTAGGTTTATGGTACTTGATGGTGACGCACAACGGAAAACTTTAGGGTGCTAGCGATGGGAGAGAAAGGTGAAAAATATGGCCAGCTAGAAGAAATTATTAAGGTGCGGTATACATATGAGTATTCGACTGTACTATTTCGCTGCAAGTGGTTTGGTACTCGAACAGAAAATAAAATCACTAGTATGAACACAAAATGTGAAATGTACAAAAACGATCAACTCATATTTGCATCCCAAGCTAACCAAGTGTTTTTTTATCTGAGAACCTTCTTGAAGAAACCAAAACAATAATCTTTGGTGGGTCGTCGAGGATGTCAATCATCGAAAAATTTGGGATGTTCACAATGGCGTCCCAAATGCTGACATTGGATTAGCCGAATATGTTGACGTCGTTCATAACCACTCTTCATCTAATTGTGCTATTGTAATCGACTTGAGTCAATACTCTCAAAACATTCTTAATTATGATACCGGTAGAGACTCTGATACTGAAGTTGATCCGCCAACAATTACCGTCAATTAAATGATTGAGTGCGAGACTCTGATACTGAAGTTGATCCGCCAACAATTACCGTCAATTAAATGATTGAGTGCGAGACCGCAGAGGGTGATATTGATTATGTTAAAGAGGGGTCTAATTATGACACTGAAGTATCCAAGGGTGAGGCAGATCGTTAAACCACTTGTAATTTCTTTTTGTGCCAAGGTGATACTGATTATATACACACACATCTCATACACATATATTATAAAAAAATGGTTAGGGTCGGAAATGGAATTATTCGTTGGGGGTGGACTTAACGAGAAGATGCAGCTTTAGCAACCGCCTTCATCAACATCACCGAAGAGGCCAGTGTGTGAAACAACTGCGACTTTTGGGAACGTATAGAGGAATCGTTTCACAGTATTTTAGGCACAATACATTATTGGAGTATGAATCAGCTTCATTACAAATGGAGGAATTTGTTTGTAAAATTGCGTAAATTTAACCAAATTTATGCACAACTATCGACGAACCAACAACCCGGGACAACCGACGTTGAGATCCTTTAGCTAGCCTTACAACAGTATCGGGTGACACACAACACATATTTTACACACCTCGATGCGTGGAATGTAGTGAAAAATTCACATTAGTTTCACTGATCGTAGTTAGCTTTTAATTATCGTATTAATGTTTTAATTATCGTATTTTAGGTTTTAATTTACCGTATGTAGGATTTAAATTATCGTGTATGTTTTTTTAATTTTTTATTTTAATGTCATTTTAGGTTTTAATGAAATATATTTTCAAATTATTAGTTTTATTTTATTTTTAATTTAGTTTTTAAATTAAAAAGTGAGAAGTAGTAAGAGGTGACAATTTCCATGGGTGAGGGGAAAAGAGAGGGGTGCTGATTGGATGCTGAGGCGGCAGGCAAAAAGTGAGAGCTCCCAAAAGCTCACACTTGGCATCCTGGCCTTAGGGAATTTGCACTTTGAACTAGTTTTAGCAATATTGGTAAATTGTGTTATTTGCGTTAAGAGAGTTGTTCCTATATAGAGTATAGGGGGTGTGCTTAATATAACAAAGACAAAACTTCATAAATGGTCCCTGTGGAGGAGTATACCGTGGTTTCGGTGAAGGAGGTCGGGAGGAGTTTCTCGACAGTAGTGGGTGTGGAGAATGGTAGTTCTGTGGAGGCTAAAGCGGAGACTGCGAACACACCAAGTTCACCCACATACCTTTCGATTCACACAAACACAGCGAGAATTTCTCATTTTCTCATTAGCGTCGTTGACGGTAAACTCCAATCACTACGAGAATTTCTCATTTTCTCTGTGCTGGAACCGCCGGTGAAGGGGATCGGTTGTGTTCTCGAAGAAGACGATAGTGATTCAGAGAGAACGTTGGGGATGGGAATGCACAACTTGTCAATTACCAATAACGCCCCTGCAATTCGAGGGTACCCTAGGGTAGAAGGGCTCCGGCGACGGCAGGTGGCCAAGGATCAAATTGCTCGTCCGTTTATGATAATCGATTTCCATCTGGTTCACGCAACTTTCTGATAATCAACTTGTTTGATAATTTTCGTTTTCTGCAACACTTATATGATCTGATAACCGCATCTAGTTCTAGTTATTTTGGATTTCTAGTATGACTTCGCGATTTTTCCAACCATAGGCTTGAATCTTATCACTTATCTGATCTGATAACTACATCTGGTATAAGTTTTCTACTTTTATGATTGGTATGAGTTTGCTTCGGTTCCTACTATGAGTTTGATTCGATTTTTCATATCTATGGTTTGTATTGTTGTTGTTTCAATTCCTGGTATAAGTTTTCAATGTCCCCGTAATTCGTTTCTTATTGTCATATTTTCAGTTTTCTTCGTTTGATTGGTTGTTAATGGATTATATATTTGATTGGTTGTTAGTGGATTGGATTTTGTGTTTCGTTTCGTGTTTAATGCGATCAAATTGCTCGTCTGTTTCTTTATGTGTGTGTGTGCATGTGAGGGAGAGAGAGAGAGAGGAACCAGAGGGTGAGAAAGAGAAAGGAAAAAGAAACTAAAAGAAAATTCTTTATAAATGGTCCCTGTTATAAAAAAGGCCATATTGCCCTCACCTGTTATGTATTTAATGGTTAAAAGTTAACAAATTGACCATCTGTAAAAAGTTTTCAAACTACAGAGACTATTCTTGAGTTTTTGAAAGCTAGTGACTTAAATTAATTTTCTGTGAAACCACAGAGACCATATATGAAGTTTTATCTGTAATAAATGGAAAAACCTTTGAACTGAAACTCAATCCAAAATGTACGGAAGTAATTTTGCATGACTGAAATGAGAAATTATAATGGTTACAATAGTGGAAATAAACTATCAAATGAAACGATACACTTACAATCAAACATATCGATAATTAAGAGAAAACCCTCACATTATTTAATTTTTTCATTTAAGCATTTATTCACCTCCTAAAATCGGTTAGCAAGTTACATCGGCTTTCAATAACTTCCAACCAACATGATTGGCTTCAGGTAAAATGCTGGAAATAGAAGGGCCTTTCTGAAATTTGCTTTTAATATAAACCGGTAAGAAAACTAAAGGGTTGTCGGGTACTATACCTGACTTGAGGACTCAAAGATTGCAAAATTAGCGACACAAGACCAAAAATGCACCAAAAGAAAACCAAAGGGACTAAAACTGAATATCCCAATAGAATAAAAGGTCAAAAACACCCTACATTTATAACCCCAACTAAGTTGTTGTCCAAAGTCCAAACATGTTTTTGCTAATCTTTATCCCACATAATTAACTTAACCAGGGTTAAAGAAAAGGGGTCCTCCACTCCTCCATGGTCAAGACTTTGCACCAGCTTCAACCCCAGATGCATGGTGGTTGTACGAATTTCCAAAATTACCCTTCCCACCACCGCCCCTTCCCCTACCACCATCACCACCATGGTAGTTGCGTTGGTAATAATTTCCTGGCTGCTCATAGTAACTGTTACGTCCATTCTGGTAAGGTCCGTCTCCAGGGGCGGACGCACGCAGGACTCAATGACTCTAGTGGCACCATTTTTTTCCGAGCATACATAATAACAAAAATTTTTTAACTTACGAGTGCGGGGCATTTTCGGGTCGGGTCGGGCATATATACTAACACAAAAAAATAAAACATACGATTGCATTAAATATAACAAATTAGTGTAAATCAAAAGTTGTTTTTGAGTCCTCGGGCACGTCACTTGATTATTTTGAGGAGCCTTTTCTAAAGTAACATTGAAAATGTATTTATTATCGTCCCGAATCAAATATATTGTGTCAATGAAAAGTCCTCTAGAAAGAGAGTCACTCGACTCAAATAAAACTCTAGTGGCACAAATAAAATCTCTAGTGGCACTATAATATAAAAAAAAATTCCAAAAATTTTTACCCTTACGCAGAAAAAATGAGTAGTGGCACGGGCTACCCCGTGCCCCTACTATGTCCGCCTCTGCCGCCACTTCGACCGCCACGGCCGTTGGAGTAACCTCTCCGACCACCACCACCACCGCCACCACGGCCGCCGCCTCTTTGGTTCTGATAGGGTCTCCGGTGAACTTGCTGCTCTTTGTTGTCTTTGGTTTGTGGTTCGATTAGCTCTTCATGAACTGGGATTTCGATGGAGTTCTCGGCTTCTTGTTGGTCCTGATGAAGAAAAGAATCAAAGCTTTTCTTGGATGGAATGGAATCAGTCATTACATTCCATGATCATGTTTGGTTTGGGTTTTAGGAATGGAATGAGTTTTGCGTATGAATTTTTAATGTAATGTTTACTCTCTACTCTATAGGTTCCTTTTGTTAAAATTGAAGATCTTTTATTTACAAAAAAAAGAGTAAATTACAGCTTTGGCCCTTGTGTAAACTGGATTTTTTTCAATTTTGGTCCTAAAAAGTTCTCTTGCGACTTTGGTCCTTATTTGAGATTCTTGTAAAGTTTTTGGTCCTTTCTCCAAATAAAAGTAATATTTTTGGTCTGTAAGTATAGGTGGTTTTAGCATTTTTAGTCCCAAAAATAGTCATTTTACTTGGCTTATGGACCAAAAATGTAAGATTAAACTCAAATAAAGCTTGAAATTGAAAGAGAACTTTTTGGAACCAAAATTGAAAAAAAAAAATTACACTTGGGGACCAATAACGTAATTCACTCTAAAAAATAAAACATGATAAAGCTCATTATAACCCAGATAAGTTGCAATAAAATATTACTTTTTAGTTATACTTATAAAAGAAAAGAATCATGGTCCATTCCATTCCATTGGGGAGAGCAAACAGGTTTTTTTTTTTTTTTATGTCACCGGAATGAACCATTCCATTCCTTCCTGGATTCCGTCATACCAAACACTAGGAGACAGGAGAAAAGCAGTACCTTGTGAGAATTTTCAATAGGGGCAGATTGGTCTTCATAAGTTTCAGTTTGATGATCTGTTACATTATCGTCCTGCCAAACAATTGAAGTTTGAAAAACATCAGTAAACAGCAATGATGAATTATATATGTATGTTGTCACACAAGAGTTGTAAAAAACATTATGATGGACTTTCTATCAAGTTATTTACAACAAATTCTAGTGAGAAAATAATCACATTTAAACATAGATTTTGACTGTCAAACAGGCCGAAATTATTTGAGCAAATTGCGTCAAATAGCAACGTACTTTATCATTTTTAACATAATGGCAACCAACTTGCATTTTCCTACCAATTCAGGCATTATGTAACTTAGAAATGTAGTACTGCTGACATGTCATCATCCACATCATTTGCCATGTGTACAAGTAGGCTGACATGGAACTTTCTATATTTAAATATATTCACAATATGTAACATGCAACTTAGGGAATTGAACATACAACATTCCCAATTATAACTTATACTAAAAAGCACCTATTAAGAACACATGACATATAAAGTTCATCTAGATAGCATTAAGATTTCAATAACCTACAATATAGTATTTTTCTTGTATACCATGCAAGTCACAAACTCACAATCAAATCAGTTACTGTTCAAACATTATCCCCTTACTATTCTCCAAAATCAAGATCATGTAGAAAAGATTAGTTAACATTCACCTTCCTTTATTAAAATTGCATAAGTTGCAATAGTCATTACTAAACACACATAGATAAAAAAAAGATACAATATTGACAGCATTTCAGACAGAAGAAGATCTAAGTTCAAAACATAATTCCCATTGATCATAGTAGACATGATAAATCAGTGCCCAAAATAGATAAGAAACAACAATTATACCTTCTGTTTATCTGACGCTTCTTTGAAGTAATCTGAAGCCATAATCTTTGTCAACTTCTCTCTCACATCAGCATCTGTAAAACAAAATGGTTACTAAGAAGTAAGACAGGCTTATATATACATAGCAATGAGTTGAATTGAACTATATGGTGCCGTACAAGTAACATCGCTATTTGAATCAATCCGCTGCTCAGACTTCGAAAGCCAGAGCTTAGCGTGATCAATGCATCTCTGTAACACCTGTTGATGCGAAGTAGTAGGAGTCAAAAATCCCGAAATCAATAGAGAACTCATCATTGCGATCAAATCCAAATCCCTCTCTTCCAAAAAGTCAGCAGCATCATCATCAGCAACACGGTCATACGCCAAGCAACAGTCCCTCTCGTTCTTCCTTGTCCGCATCATTGATTCCAACTCAGACTCTGATTTCACATCAAACAAACTCCCCAAGTAAATCAAACTCAGCAGATCATCAACAGCTAAAGCAGGCGGCTCCGACGCCGTTGCCTGACGACGTTGGAGCGCGAGACTGATTTCTTTTTCGACGGCAACGGATAGGGGCTGACAGAACTTCTTTAGCTCGTCGACCGAGCCACCGATGATCGCAGGCTTCGATTTCAGAAGCTCTTCCTGTTCCTTAGTTTTGATATTAGATCTACCTAGAGCGATGGAATCTTCCAGCTGTGCGATTCGGTTGAGCTTTTTCCTTAGTTTGCGTATGCGCTTGTTGATAAGAGTGAGGACTGGTCCAGTAGCCGTGCCTGACGCCATTCCTGGAATTCCAAGTTGTTGCGTGACTGAACCTTCCACCTGAACAGCAGGAGCTTCCTTCTGTGGCGCTTTTTTGAAGTAATCTGAAGCCATCATCTTTGTCAACTTCACTCTCACATCAGCATCTGTAAAACAAAACAGTTACTAAGAAGTAAGGCAGGCTTATATATACATAGCAATGAGTTGAATTGAACTATATGGTGCCGTACAAGTAACATAGCTATTTGAATCAATCTGCTGCTCAGACTTCGAAAGCCAGAGCTTAGCATGATCAATGCATCTCTGTAAGGCATGTTGATGCGAAATACGAGAATCCACAGGACTCGAAACCAATAGAGAACTCATCATTGGGATCAAATCCAAATCCCTCTCTTCCAAACAGTAAGCAGGATCAAGACGAGCAATACGGTCATACGCCAAGCAACCCAGCCTCTGGATCCGACTCATCAGCATCATCCTTCCGAACTCAGACTCTGGTTTCACATCAAACATACTCCCGAAGTAAATCAAACTCAGCAGATCATCAACAGCTAAAGCCGCCGTTACCTGAAGACGTTGGAGCGCGAGACTGATTTCTTTTTCGACGGCGACGGATAGGGGCTGACGGAACTTCTCTAGCTCGTCGACCGCGCCGATGATCGCAGGCTTCGATTTCAGAAGCTCTTCCTGTTCCTTGTTTTTGATATTAGATCCACCATGATCGATGGAATATTCCAGCTGTGCGATTCGGTTGAGCTTTTTCCTTAGGTTACGGATGCGCTTGTAGATAAGAGTGAGGACTGGTCCACCAGTGACGTCATAAGTAGCCGTGCCTGACGCCATTCCTAGAATTCAAGTTGTTGCGTGAAGAATGGGGTATGGGGAGGCCATTCCTAGAATTCAAGTTGTTGCGTGAAGAATGGGGAATGGGGAGGCGATATGGAGTAATCGGAGCCGCCGTCAACGGCGGTGTTGAAAGATTTTTGGTAGGGTTTGCAGGAGTATATATATATATATATATATATATATATATATATATATATATATATTCTATTATATTAAGCATACTGGTATTTTCTTGAAATTTAAGAGGTATAAATACAATATTAAGCTTCGTGAAATCTTCTTAACTATGGAAAGCTAAACTCATCTCCAAGCCTAAACACTTGTTTCCAAACCCTAAAACTCGCCTAAAACCACCATGGCACCATAGTCGACAAGCTCTTCTTTTCCGCTACTACCGCCATCAACCATTTATCTGCTTTGCCACACCACCACCACCACCGCAGCGAACGGTGCTCTTCCCTCCCCTACAAATGACGACACTTCTGATTATATCACCGCCTCCGAGTCGGCCAAGGTTGTGGTTAGACATCACAAACCAACCCACCATCGCTCACCACCACTAGCACTCACCTTCACAACCAGCACGCACGGTTCATGTACAACTAGGTAAACAAAAATGTCGATTTGTTCATAATTTTTGGTTTACCATTTTGGTTGTTGGTGGAGAAAGAGGTGTTGGTCTTCAAATTGTGACAAGGATTCAACAAAACCTTTTATTCGAATGGTGTTGTGTCTGGTTGTAGTGATAGAGGCGTTGGTTGATCCTGAACTGGTGCAGTTCCTTCGTTTTGTCTAGTGAATGTTTTCAATGGAAAAATAACCCTGCAAGGGTTTCGATTTGAAACAATACCTTAGTTAGGTTTAGTGTGAAACAAAATATGCAATTTATTTCTCATTGATACGATTTTTTGTGATTATTCATTATGATTTATGTAGTTTTTGTTAGCATATTAGCTCGTTCGTATATATTTAGCATTATTTCATGGGCTGTCCATTGTATTGTAGTCTAGTTTCTATCAGCCCATGTCATTGCACTCGGTTATATATTACTGTATATTTCCTCTTTTGAGGTGTGAAATAATATCACCATTCAATATGGTATCAGAGCAACGAATCCTCTCCTAAAATTTTTCCCATACCACGCCTCTCTTCTTCTCTTGCTTCAAACCCTAGCCGTATTCTTCTTCTTTCTGTCAACCATGGCTGCTGTAACTGCCTCTCCACACAAAGCCTTTGGGGTTACAAATATCAAGTCATATGTACCTCTTGTTCTTGATCTCGAGCGACTTAACTACGACGCTTGGAAAGAACTCTTTACAACTCACTGTGTCGACTTTGATGTCCTCGATCACATCGACGACACCACACCAAAACCGACCGATCCCGAGTGGAAGAAGGTCGACTCTATCGTCAAGTTGTGGATCTACGGATCCATCTCATCTTCTCTTCTTCTTATGGTACTCAAGAAAGATGCCACCGCTGCTCAAGTGTGGTCAAGTCTCGAGTCTCTTTTTCGTGATAACAAAGATGCAAAAAGTATGCAAATTGACAGTGTACTTCGTAACATCGTCATGGGCGATCTATCGGTCACGGCCTATTGTACTAAAATCAAGTCGTTGGCCGATCTTCTTGCCAATATTGATCCGGTTTCCGCCATACCCGACAAACACTTGGTTATTTATACAATCAATGGTCTGTCGGCAAAATTTGATTCCGTGGCCAACATTATCCGGTACCGAACACCACTCCCGACCTTTGCTGAAACACGCTCGATTCTTCTAATGGAGGAGCAACGCATGTCAGCTGTCCGTTCGCATCTTCGCGGTAACAATGGCGGCAATCCTTCTACACCAACACTTCTTTACACCGGAGGAGCAACTGGCGGAAATCACGCCGGAAATAACGCCGGAAATTACGCCGGAAATAGCGCCGGAAATCAACAACAAAATCTTGGAAATACCGGCAGTCGACAGGACCGCCGCCAGCAGCAAGGCCACCGCCGCCGCCAGCAACAGTCTCCGACGACTTACCAGTTCCCGCTGTCGTCCCCTGGTGCTGCTTCGTTTCCCTTTCCCGCCGGCACATCACACTTCTCGTCTCCAGGCGCAGCTCACGGATGGGTTTACGTAACCCCACATGGGGCGTTTAATTCAAACTCATATGCGACTTGGGCTTCTGGCTTGTTGGGTCCTTCTTCTCACCAGCAACATGGGCCGGCCCACTCCATGCTGGGTCCTTCTCCTCAACAGAATCGCAACAGTAGGACAACCCCCTTTCATTTTCAGCAAAATCGTGGAACTACATCATCTCTACAGGCCCACGTAACTGGCCCAAACCCACCTCAGCAATCTGTACCATCCAGCCCATGGTCTTTTCCGGGTCATACCGAGCCTACAACTCTACCGGAATTTTTCTCCACGATGACACTTAATGAACCTGCGCAAAATGATTGGTATATGGACGCTGGAGCAACGGACCACGTGCACGCAAATTCTGGTATACTTCATACAAACCTTCCTACTCGTCATTCCATGTCTATATTAGTCAGTAATGGATCCCACATGCCTGTAACAATGACCGGACATGCCCACTTCCCAATTAAAAATTATTTCCGTCCCCTTCACCTTAATCACGTTCTTATCACACCCAATATCATTAAAAACCTTATATCCGTTCGTAAATTCACAAAACAAAATAAATGTGCCATTGAATTTGATGAGTTTGGCTTTACTGTCAAGGATTACAGGACAAAACGGACTCTAATCCGGTGCGACAGTGACGGTCCACTCTATCCGGTCATTCCATCCAACCCGCAAGCTCATGTCTCCCTGAGTCCCTCCACCTGGCACCAAATATTGGGTCACCCCGGCGATCAAGTCTTCAAGTCCTTAGTTTTAAATAAGTTCATTTCTTGTAGTAGCAATAAAAGTCACAATCTTTGTCATTCGTGTCAACTTGGGAAACATACTAAGCTCCCTTTTATTACTTCTGATTCTGATCTGTCTTGTGCATTTGACATTATTCATTATGATATTTGGACTTCTCCTATTGTTAGTGTCAGTGGTTTTCGTTATTATGCATTATTTCTTGATCACTACACTCACTATCTTTGGGTTTTTCCACTAAAACAAAAATCGGAATTATTCACAAAATTTTTTGAATTATTCCAACTTATTAAAACACAATTTAAAACCACCATAAAATATCTACAGTGTGACAACGGGGGTGAGTACAACAACCGCCAATTTCATGACTTCCTTTCCACAAACGGTATCACATTTCGTTTCTCATGTCCTCACACCTCCCAACAAAATGGGAAATCTGAACGCATGATTCGTACCATAAACAATTGCATTCGCACCCTCCTGTTTCACTCTCATATACCCCCAACATTTTGGGTAGAGGCACTCCATATGGCTACACACCTCCTCAATATCCTTCCCTCCACGGCTATTCAAAATGAAACTCCCCACTTTCGACTCTTCCAAAAACACCCCATATACGATCATCTTCGCATTTTTGGCTGCCTTTGTTTCCCTCACCTCACTACATCCCACAAACTAGAGCCACGCACCGTCCCCTGCGTTTTTCTTGGATACCCTTCTCATCATAGGGGATACCGCTGTCTAGATTTATCTTCCCGTCGCATCATTATCTCCCGTCACGTTACTTTTGACGAGACTGTCTTTCCTTTTGGATCAGTCTCCCCTACCGACTCTCCATCATACACCTTTCTGGATGACACATCAGATCCTTCCCCTATGTTCCGCAGTATCCTAGAGTCCGTACCACCTGCTCCCACAGCACCACCTACAGCCCCCACTCAACCGGTCGATCCGCAACCCATACATCATATGACTACCCGTGCCCGTCGTGGGATCATCAAACCCATTGACCGACTTAACCTCCATACCTCATCTATATCTCCTGTCCCCAGGTCCCACTTACAGGCTATGCAGGATCCTAACTGGCACCAAGCCATGCTTGACGAGTATCAGGCACTTATGTCTAACGGGACTTGGACATTGGTTCCGTGACCCCCTGGGTCAACGTGGTCCGCTCTATGTGGCTTTTCCGCAACAAACATCATGCCGACGGATCCCTTTCTCGATATAAGGCCCGTCTTGTGGCCAACGGTCGTAGTCAGCAGCAGGGTATAGATTGTGATGAGAAGTTTAGTCCGGTTGTCAAACCGGCCACCATACGTACAGTTCTCATGTCACACCCTCAAACCGTATTGGCGGAATAGTTCGAGAGTTGATGACTTCATGAACAATATCATAACAAAGTTGAATAGTAGTGAATTCCAAGCACACAACCATCGTTTAAATCAATTACAAATGTTACAAAGTTTACTTATTTCAAGTCTCAAATACAATTGAAATGATATCAAGATAGATAAAAATGACGTCGTAACGTCATATCTTGTAGCGCTTGCATTTACCTTGTTAGTTTCCTGAGAATACAAATAGTTGAAAAAGTGTCAACAATTAAGTTGGTGAGTTCATAAGATTTTGTAATAGAAAAGCCCTTTGTTTGTAAACGGTAGTAATTGTGAACCAAGAAAATCCTATATTTTCTTATAAAAATGACTAAGTCTTTAACTCCCAAAGACTAA
Source organism: Cichorium intybus (assembly GCA_023525715.1). NCBI lineage: Eukaryota > Viridiplantae > Streptophyta > Magnoliopsida > Asterales > Asteraceae > Cichorium > Cichorium intybus. The sequence continues at coordinate 63,459,434 of CM042015.1, read as the reverse complement.
AATGTAATATGTATAATTGTAGTGTAAATTCCTTTGAAGTGTATAATTTTACGTAAATAATTTATAAAAGAAATTATTAAGTTGATATTTTTCCCCGTGAGATACCCTATAACCATACTGTGACTAGTTGGCCTGTTGCGACGTTCTTCAAGCGTCGAAATGGTAGACATTTGGACACCTCAGACCTGCCGGTCTAGCTGTAGCGAGCAGCTCAGGTGCGGGGTTGTCAAGCCCCGTATAGATCTATACTCAAATATCGCGCTCTCTTACCGAGACTATGGTTATAAATGTACAGGACTTATAGTAGGTACTTATAAAAGTACTGTGAAGATTCATCTCACGAAATATATGCATTTCAATCAACTTGTTTACGTACGATTTGTATATAAAAACTCTTGTAATCATCCATTATCATTTTTCCCATGATAATATATTATTGTTTAATAATTATATAATTTTATATAATTATTTTTGTCATGTTTAAGCGTCAATATAACCTTATGTTCGTAAACTATTCCAATAATAGTCTATTTTTAGTAATTCCGTCGTAACAATCATATTTTGCGAATAATAACGAAGTAACTTGTTCAAATATTTATAAATATCATCTTTTAAGATATTTCTCACAAAAATGGTGTAATAACTTGGTTATAACCATTTTTGTTGGAAAATAATATTTTTGTTTATAAAAACGTAGTTTTTACTAGTCTTCATTTTTATAACGTTTTTACCCAAGATCTAGTATTTTTGTACGCTTTATTTGTGGTTTTGTAATTTTTACATAACTTAATATGTCAAAGTGTTCATAATACATGGATCTATTCATATTTTATGTCAAGTTCATCTTTATAATATTTTGTCCAAGATCTAGTATTTTTGTATGGTTTATTTGTGGTTTTTGTAATTTTTGCCCAACTTAATATGTCATAGTGTTCATAATACATGGATCTATTCATATTTTATGTCAAGAGCATTTTTACACAAATATTAACTTTATAAACTTGTGTAAATCAACATGTATAACAATAAAACACATATAAACTTGAATAAAACAACATTTATAGTAAAAGAACTTGTATTCTCCCCAAAAGGTTTGAAAAGATGAAAATGAGGGGTATGAACTCATCTTTGAAGCGTAATTTCGGTTTAGATATAAGAACGATCGTGTTTGATAAGCACCGCGAAATAACACCACAAAACAACAAGGTTTTGTGCGGCGAAGTGATGGTGTGACGGTGGTGGAGCGATGGCCAATGGTGGTGGTGTTCTTAGCCAAAAGGAGAGCAATTTGAGAAAGAAAGAAAAAGCTAGAAGCTTTGGTGAATTGGTGAAGAAAAATGAGATGCAAAGCCTCTTATTTATAGTCTCATGGAGTAGTTGGGGTTGGTGAATGGTTGGTGAATGGGGGTTGGTGAAGGTGATGCCATGAATGACATAATTCGTGCGCAAGATCCCGATGTCTAATATTTTTTTCGAGACCGGAGAATTGTCGAGTCGAGTGCACCGGTTTCAGAAACCCAAACGAATTTTATTTTTCGATTTTTAGAACTCTGGGAAATCACGTTTAAATATGCGTTCTTTATCCGACACATCCGATTTTTCGACTTTTATAAATATTTTTACTAAAAAATATTTCGATTATGAAATCAAATAATAGACTATAGGCTGAGTCCAAAAATGTTCTCGGAATTTCCATCCGAGGTGTGCAAGTGCCTCAACGGATCAAAACGGTTTATGTACTTAAAGAAAATCAGTGTAACACTGGCTTGTTTTCTTATAATAGTCATATCTATTGCATACGAGCTCCGTTTTAAACGTTGTTTATATCTGTGGATTCGTGTTTACGAATACCTCGTTTTATGAATATTATTAATACCAAAATAATATTCGTATGATTATCGAATTTTTACGCTACAGTAGTTTGCTGTCCGTATTTTCGACTTTTAATCGATATTTGTTTGATTTAGCATACGTAATACTATAATATTAATAATTCATTGAAAAAGTTATGGAAAATAACTTTTCAACATGTAGATTAACGTACGCTTCGTTTGACTACAGTTGACTTTTGTTGACCAAAATTTGCAATTGTCACATCATCTACCCGTTAGAAAGAATTTCGTCCCGAAATTTAGCTCTTGAGTGAATCCTCAAGGGTTTGGGAAGAGATGTGGGTATTTCTGCTTCATTTGGTCTTTGCGCTCCCAAGTAAACTCAGGTCCTCGCTTGGCACTCCAACGGACCTTAACTATTGGTATGCGGCTCTGTTTGGTTCTTTTGATTTCTCTATCCATGATCTCCATTGGTTCCTCTACGAAGTGTAGGTCTTCATTGACTTCGATTTCGTCAAGGGGAATGATCAGGGTTTCATCGGACAAGCACTTCTTGAGGTTTGACACATGGAATGTGCTGTGTACTTTGCTCAACTCCTGGGGTAGTTGAAGTTTGTAGGCTACAGGACCGATCCTTGCTAGGATTTTGAATGGTCCAATGTACCTTGGGTTAAGTTTTCCCCTCTTGCCGAAGCGTATCATCCCTTTCCAAGGGGAGACCTTCAACATGACAAGGTCACCCACTTGAAATTCTAACGGTTTACGCCTTCTGTCTGCATAACTTTTCTGTCGATCGCGAGAGGCCTTCAATCGTTCCCGGATTTGAATGATCTTTTCCGTAGTCTCTCGTATGATTTCTGGCCCGGTGAGGTTGCTGTTTGTCACTTGACCTTTGACTAGCTGTGTGTCGCCGACCTCGGCCCAACACAAAGGTGATCTGCACTTACGCCCGTACAGTGCCTCGAATGGAGCGGCCTTGATGCTAGTGTGGTAACTGTTGTTGTAGGAGAATTCAATTAGTGGCAAGTGAACGTCCCACGCCTTGCCAAAGTCTATTACGCAGGCGTGAAGCATGTCTTCCAGTGTTTGAATGGTTCGTTCACTTTGGCCATCAGTCTGCGGATGGTAAGCTGTGCTCATATCGAGTCTGGTTCCCATAGCCTTTTGCAATGCTTGCCAAAAGTGCGAAGTGAATCGGCTATCTCTATCAGAGATGATTGATTTTGGCACGCCGTGCAATTTTACAATCTCTCTGAGGTAAACCTTCGCCAGTTTGTCCATCTTATCAGCCTCCTTGATTGGTAGGAAGTGTGCGGATTTGGTTAACCTATCGACGATTACCCATATAGTGTCTAACCCACCGGTTGTCTTTGGTAATTTGGTTATGAAGTCCATTGTTATCCGTTCCCACTTCCACTCGGGTATTGCTGGTTGAATTAGCAAACCCGAGGGCTTTTGATATTCTACTTTAACCTTGGCGCAAGTCAGGCACTTGCCCACGTAAGTAGCAATTTCTGCCTTCATGTTTGGCCACCAATACAGTTTCTTGAGGTCCAGGTACATTTTGTCGGACCCAGGATGAACGGAGTATCTAGTCTTGTGAGCTTCATTCATGATAATGTCTCTGTATCCGCCGAATCTCGGGGTCCAAATTCGGTTCATGAGGTAACGAGCTCCGTCATCTTTAACTTCAAGGTTTTTATCCATCCCTCGCAAGGCTTCATTTGCGACATTCTCAGATTTTAAGGCTTCTAGCTATGCCTCCTTGATCTGAGTGGACAAATGGGAATGGATCGTTATTGACAGAGACTTTACTCGACGGCCCGAGTACTCTTTTCGACTGAAAGCATCAGCTACCACGTTTGCCTTCCCTGGGTGATAACGAATTTCACATTCATAGTCACTTAGTAGCTCTACCCATCGCCGTTGCCTCATGTTGAGCTCTTTTTGATTGAGGATATGCTGGAGACTCTTATGGTCAGTGAAGATTGTACACTTAGTGCCGTACAGGTAGTGTCTCCAGATCTTCAATGCGAATACTACCGCCCCCAACTCGAGGTCATGTGTAGTGTAGTTGACCTCGTGAGTTTTAAGTTGTCTTGAAGCGTAGGCAATGACTTTTCCTCTTTACATGAGTACGCTGCCTAGACCTTGGTTCGACGCATCACAATCGACCACAAAGTCTTCTGCTCCTTCTGGAAGGGACAGAATAGGAGCGCTGCACAAGGCTTTCTTTAAGGTCTGGAAGGCGGCGTCTTGTTTATCTTCCCACTTGAATGTTACACCCCTCACTGTCAGGGCAGTAAGTGGTTTCGCAATTTTGGAGAAATCCTGTATGAATCTTCGGTAATAGCCAGCAAGGCCCCAAAACCGACGGATTTCTGTCGGAGTTCTTGGTGCTTCCCAGTTTTCGATGGCTTTGATTTTGGAGGGATCCACATGTATCCCCTCTTTGCTGACTACGTGGCCTAGAAAGTCCACTTTTCGAAGCCAAAATTCGCATTTCGAAAATTTCGCATACAGCTTCTCTGCTCTTAATGTCTCCAAAACTTGTCGTAAGTGTTGGCTATGTTCCTCCTTACTTCGTGAATAGATAAGTATGTCGTCGATGAATACTATCACAAATTTATCTAGGTAAGGTCGGCATACACGGTTCATCATGTCCATGAACACTGCGGGCGCATTAGTCAATCCGAAGGGCATCACAACAAATTCATAATGGCCGTAGCGAGTTCTGAATGTCGTTTTTTGAACATCTTCTTCTTGAACCTTGAGTTGGTGATATCCCGACCTCAGATCGATCTTTGAGAAATAACTCGATCCTTGGAGTTGATCGAACAGGTCGTCAATTCGGGGTAGCGGGTATCGGTTCTTGATGGTGAGCTTGTTCAACTCCCGATAGTCAATGCACATACGGAATGATCCATCCTTCTTCTTCACGAACAAGACCGGCGCTCCCCAAGGTGAGAAGCTCGGCCTGATGAACCCTTTACTTAGCAGTTCGTTTAGTTGGCTGGATAATTCTTGCATTTCTGCCGGGGCTAATCGGTATGGCGCTTTTGCTACCGGGGTGGCTCCTGGGATCAAATCGATTCTGAACTCGACTTGTTGTGCGGGTGGTACTCCTGGAAGGTCTTCCGAGAATACATTGGGAAAGTCGCAGACTTAGGGGATCTCTTTGATGCTCTTTATTTCTTTCTTCTCGTCAACAACGTGGGCTAAGAAGGCATGGTATCTTTTCTGTAGATATTTTCGGGCTTTGATGCAAGACACGATTCGGAGGCTGGTACTGGGTTTATCACCGTAGACAACAAAGGTCTTGTCATCCGGCAGAAGAAGTCGGATTCCTCGTTCGTAACACATGATGTCGGCATGATGGGGAATTAGCCAATCCATACCAACAATCACGTCAAAACTTCCTATTTTAACAGGCATTAAGTCGATTTGAAAGGAGTGATCGTCCAGAGTAAGTGTACAGCCTATGTATATGTCGTTTGTGCTTTCAGTTTTGCCATTTGCCATTTCTACTGTAAATGTTTCATTGAGTGGTTGTGGTTTTTGTTTTAATAAGTATTTAAACTCGTGGCTTACGAAACTCCTCTCCGCACCGCTATCGAATAGTACACAAGCATATGAGTTATTGATGAGGAACGTACCGGTAACCACGGTAGGATCCTCTACTGCTTCCGCGCGTCCCATGGCTAGGACTCTTCCATTTCTCCCCACATTCTTTGTTTTTGGGCAATCACGCTTAAAATGCCCTGTCTCACCGCAACCATAGCAAGCTTGACTCACCCAGCATTGGAGGCTTGGGTGGTTTGTGGAACTGGCGCCTTGCAGAAACGGGCGGTATGCCCCTTTTTGTTACAGTTCGAGCAGTGCATCTCCCTACATGCTCCGGTGTGGTGGAAATTACACTTGTTGCACTTGGGTAGTGTCCCATTATACTGCTTGGTTGTTGTAGGGGTAGTCGGGACAGTGGCTGCACAGACTGCCACAATCTGTTGTCTCTTGGCATTTTCTTGGTTAGGCTGACCCCTCCCCCTGTTCCAGGGTTTCCTTTTGTGGTCCTTCTCCTTTGGTTGTTCAGTTCTTGGGGTCATGGTTCCCTGGCGAACCCCATGGTCAACTAGTCGTTGGGCTAGTCGTTTGGCGCTGTCGAAGGTAGCGGGGCTTGCTGATTCTACATTCCCCTGGATCTGAGGAGATAGCCCCCAGATATAGCGCTCCACTTTCACAGATTATGGCGTGACCATAGTAGGGCAGAGGGTTGCCAGGTCATTGAATCGGTTCGTGTAGGAGGTCAGATCTGAACCTTTCATAGTGAGGTTCCACAGCTCTTGTTCTAGTTTCTGGATCTCCCCTCTGGGACAGTACTCTTTCATCAGCATGGTCTTCAGTTCCTCCCAACTCATCGAGTTGGCCACGGGAAGTGTTAGAGCCTTAACATGGCCCTTCCACCAGGAGTTAGCCGTATCAGCAAAGGTACCAGCGGCGAATTTGACTTTAGATTCCTCGGAGCATGCAGAGATTTCAAAGGTTGATTCTGTTTTCTCAATCCATCTCGTGAGAGCAAGGACACCACCAGTACCGTGGAAAGCCACTGGTTTACAATTAACAAAGTCTTTGTATGTGCATACTCGCGATTGGTTTGATGTTTCTACATTTGTGGAGTCGTTGGTGGCATTTCTTCTCCTACTTCCATTCGTCCCATTGTTGTTAATCTGGGCAATAGCGGCTGTCACGGCGGCTTGGAAAGTTGCTGAGTTCATCATGGGTGGCTCGGGAGTTGCGATCGGTGCGCGCCTAGCGTTTCTTCGACGGGGTGGCATATTTCTTCCACAAGGATTCAAGATTTGACGTTGGTTAGTTTTTGGTAAGGGTTATCAAGGTACGACGTTTCTATTATACGTTTATGTCGACTATGAAGTGATAGGGGTATAATAGGTGCATAAAGAGTCTAGATGTATGGTTCTATAGTGTCACAAAATACTCGTATAGTATTTTTGTTTTATGTTTCGTTCTAGTGTTTTTCTTTGTACATGGTTCTTTGTAAGTCTTTAGAAGTTATTATAAGTAAGGTGATTTCTAAGGGGTATGAGAGGTATGTAAGAGAAAATTCTAAGTGTACGACTTCGTAGTATTCATAAAATACTCCTGTAGTATTTTAACTCTGTGTTTAGTTATATAGTGTCTTAAAATACTCCCATAGTATTTTAACTTTATGTTTAGTTATTTGGTTATTGGTAAGTGTTCGGACTTGTTGCTCACCACGACTATTCCTAAGTATGCGTTAATCATATCTTGGATCAATACAGTTGATCAGGCTCTATTTATCCAAGATATAATTACCAAAACACTTAGGCCTATCCGTAATGTTCAACTCATCTTACCACTTTTGTATGTTTTCGTTATAATATCGTTCTAGTATGTATGTATGTGTGTATTTATACTTTTATAAAAATTATCGTTATAATTTTAAAAGTATACTTGTACAAAAATGTTTTCGAGAGTTTTAGTCCCATTGTATTTATAGTTGTATATCTTAAATGGATTGATATACTTAGTTCACTATAAACAATGCTCTGATACCAATCTGTCACACCCTCAAACCGTATTGGCGGAATAGTTCGAGAGTTGATGACTTCATGAACAATATCATAACAAAGTTGAATAGTAGTGAATTCCAAGCACACAACCATCGTTTAAATCAATTACAAATGTTACAAAGTTTTCTTATTTCAAGTCTCAAATACAATTGAAATGATATCAAGATAGATAAAAATGACGTCGTAACGTCATATCTTGTAGCGCTTGCATTTACCTTGTTAGTTTCCTGAGAATACAAATAGTTGAAAAAGTGTCAACAATTAAGTTGGTGAGTTCATAAGATTTTGTAATAGAAAAGCCCTTTGTTTGTAAACGGTAGTAATTGTGAACCAAGAAAATCCTATATTTTCTTATAAAAATGACTAAGTCTTTAACTCCCAAGGACTAAAATGTAATATGTATAATTGTAGTGTAAATTCCTTTGAAGTGTATAATTTTACGTAAATAATTTATAAAAGAAATTATTAAGTTGATATTTTTCCCCGTGAGATACCCTATAACCATACTGTGACTAGTTGGCCTGTTGCGACGTTCTTCAAGCGTCGAAATGGTAGACATTTGGACACCTCAGACCTGCCGGTCTAGCTGTAGCGAGCAGCTCAGGTGCGGGGTTGTCAAGCCCCGTATAGATCTATACTCAAATATCGCGCTCTCTTACCGAGACTCTAGTTATAAATGTACAGGACTTATAGTAGGTACTTATAAAAGTACTGTGAAGATTCATCTCACGAAATGTATGCATTTCAATCAACTTGTTTACGTACGATTTGTATATAAAAACTCTTGTAATCATCCATTATCATTTTTCCCATGATAATATAGTATTGTTTAATAATTATATAATTTTATATAATTATTTTTGTCATGTTTAAGCGTCAATATAACCTTATGTTCGTAAACTATTCCAATAATAGTCTATTTTTAGTAATTCCGTCGTGACAATCATATTTTGCGAATAATAACGAAGTAACTTGTTCAAATGTTTATAAATATCATCTTTTAAGATATTTCTCACAAAAATGGTGTAATCACTTGGTTATAACCATTTTTGTTGGAAAATAATATTTTTGTTTATAAAAACGTAGTTTTTACTAGTCTTCATTTTTATAACGTTTTTACCCAAGATCTAGTATTTTTGTACGCTTTATTTGTGGTTTTGTAATTTTTACATAACTTAATATGTCAAAGTGTTCATAATACATGGATCTATTCATATTTTATGTCAAGTTCATCTTTATAATATTTTGTCCAAGATCTAGTATTTTTGTATGGTTTATTTGTGGTTTTTGTAATTTTTGCCCAACTTAATATGTCATAGTGTTCATAATACATGGATCTATTCATATTTTATGTCAAGAGCATTTTTACACAAATATTAACTTTATAAACTTGTGTAAATCAACATGTATAACAATAAAACACATATAAACTTGAATAAAACAACATTTATAGTAAAAGAACTTGTATTCTCCCCCAAAAGGTTTGAAAAGATGAAAATGAGGGGTATGAACTCACCTTTGAAGCGTAATTTCGGTTTAGATATAAGAACGATCGTGTTTGATAAGAACCGCGAAATAACACCACAAAACAACAAGGTTTTGTGCGGCGAAGTGATGGTGTGACGGTGGTGGAGCGATGGCCAATGGTGGTGGTGTTCTTAGCCAAAAGGAGAGCAATTTGAGAAAGAAAGAAAAAGCTAGAAGCTTTGGTGAATTGGTGAAGAAAAATGAGATGCAAAGCCTCTTATTTATAGTCTCATGGAGTAGTTGGGGTTGGTGAATGGTTGGTGAATGGGGTTGGTAAAAGGGGGTTGGTGAAGGTGATGCCATGAATGACATAATTCGTGCGCAAGAGGTGTGCAAGTGCCTCAACGGATCGAAACGGTTTATGTACTTAAAGAAAACCAGTTGTTACACTGGCTTGTTTTCTTATAATAGTCATATCTATTGCATACGAGCTCCGTTTTAAACGTTGTTTATATCTATGGATTCGTGTTTACGAATACCTCGTTTTATGAATATTATTAATACCAAAATAATATTCGTATGATTATCGAATTTTTACGCTACAGTAGTTTGCTGTCCATATTTTCGACTTTTAATCGATATTTGTTTGATTTAGCATACGTAATACTATAATATTAATAATTCATTGAAAAAGTTATGGAAAATAACTTTTCAACATGTAGATTAACGTACGCTTCGTTTGACTACAGTTGACTTTTGTTGACCAAAATTTACAATTGTCACATCTCAGCCTTGCGGTCTCTAGACACTGGCCCATCCATCAGCTTGATGTGAAGAATGCCTTTCTCCACGGGCATCTTCAGGAGACTGTCTACATGCATCAGCCACCTGGTTTTCGTGACTCTCGTTTTCCGGATCACGTATGTCACCTTCAGAGATCCCTATATGGTCTTAAGCAGGCCCACGTGCGTGGTTCCATCGTTTTGCCGCCTACGCTATTCACATCGGGCTCCAGAACAACAAATCAGACTCATCACTGTTCATCTATCACTCTAGGCAGGCCACTGCTTACCTTCTTTTATATGTTGATGACATTATTCTCACTGCATCCTCCACTGACTGTCTTCAGTCGATTATCTCTGAGCTCGGGCGAGAGTTTGCCATGACAGATCTCGGTAACCTCAACTATTGTTTGGGCATCTCAGCCACTCGATCCTCTAGAGGTCTATTCCTCTCTCAGCAGCAGTATGCCGTTGACATTCTTCGACGTGCCAACATGCTCAACTGCAATCCTGCTCGCACCCCAGCTGAGTCGATCCAGAAGCTGGATGCTACAGGTCCTCCCGTATCTGACCCATCTTTCTACCGCAGTCTTGCTGGTGCTCTTCAGTATCTGACGTTCACTCGACCGGACATCACATTTGTTGTACAGTAACTTTGTTTATAAATGCATGACCCCAGGGAGCCTCATCTTCATGCTCTCAAACGTGTCCTTCGGTATATTCGTGGGACTCTCACTCATGGTTTACAGCTCCACGTTTCCTCCTCGTCTGACCTTATTGCTTATTCAGACGCCGACTGGGGTGGGTGTCCCGCCACACGCAGATCTATATCTGGGTACTGTGTCTTCCTAGGAGACAATCTTATTTCCTGGTCCTCCAAACGTCAGGGTACGATATCAAGATCTAGTGCAGAAGCAGAGTATCGAGCGGTAGCAAATTCTGTTGCAGAAACTAGTTGGATTTGAAATCTACTTCGGGAGCTTCGATGTCCAATGACTAAGGCCACCATAGTTTACTGTGACAACGTAAGTGCTGTTTACATGTCCACCAATCCGGTTCAGCACCAGCGCATGAAACATATAGAGATCGACATTCACTTTGTCCAAGACAAAGTAGCCGTGGGCCTTGTACGTGTACTTCACGTACCTTCTAGTTCTCAATATGCGGATATATTTACGAAGGGACTCCCTACATCCCTCTTTCTTGACTTTAGAAACAGTTTGTGTGTCCGTAAATCTCCCGATCAAACTGCGGGGGGATGTTAGCATATTAGCTCGTTCATATATATGTAGCATTATTTCATGGGCTGTCCATTGTATTGTAGTCTAGTTTCTATCCAGCCCATGTCATTGCACTCGGTTATATATTACTGTATATTTCCTCTTTTGAGGTGTGAAATAATATCACCATTCAATACTTTTTTTTACATATTTCTTGATTTTTGAAAAGGTTACCGGAAGTGGAGAAGAAAGTGGGAGGAGAGGGTGTCAAGAATTTGATTTGGGTTTTGGATATAGCTAAACAGGTTCCCACCATAAACTTGCACCTAGATCTCTGTTTTCTGGTTTGTGATTTAAAGCCTTAGATCTCTCTTTCTGGTCTGTTGTCTAAACTATGTTCTTATTTTTGTTGGTTTAAGGCTATTGCCCAGATCATTCTGTGTATATACGAATCTGATTTTGGAGTGTGTAATGAATTTGTTGTGATTAGTCAACCGTATATGCAGTTTCAAGTCGGCAAGGCTCAAAGCATATTCACTATTGATCTTTTCCCCGTTCTTTCTTAGTTGCAGGTTTAAGCGTCTCACTAGCTAGGTTTTGCTGGGATGAAGATAACATGTAGTCTAAGATCTGAAACTTTTTCCCTAAAATCCATTTGATTCTGTTCTCACATGTAATATTTTTGTTTTGTAAGCAGATGCTTCCTAAATCTCAACGACTTGTACATTGAGGATGTACTGTTGACTGATTTGTGATGATAATCCATTTCTTATTTTGAATATTTTACTGTATTATGAAGATGTCTTCTAAAATAACTTTTCTTCCCTCCCTATTCAATCCTTTTTTTCCAGCGGTTTCAAGGTACTGAAGTGGTCGAATATTGTGTTTTCTAGGGTTCGTTTTCTTTTAAGCAAATACTTGTTCCTTTATCTAGCTCTTTTAATCTATCTTGATATATATATACACGTTTGATTTTATGCATGTGTAGTTTTGATGTCTGCTGCTCTTGATCCGGTGAAGCTTTTGAAGACGGAATTTTGATCTTATTTTGTTGATTCACCAACGATCCTCTCAAGGATACAGTTAGCTCTTAGACCTCTTTCTCATTACCTGTTATTTTAATTATGAATATACTTGTGGTTTGATTGTTGATTATCATATTCCATCTATAATTTATTTAGTAATTAGTTCTATTTTCTCATTACCTGTTACTAGAGTTCGTTCCACTATTGGTGGTTGTAAGTCGATGGCATACAAGAATTAGTCGTTTTAGCGGCGACATATGTCGCCCCTAATAGTCCAAAAAGTCGCCCCTAAAGGTATTAGCGGCAACTTGTCGCCCCTAAAAAGGTCGCTGCTAAAGATTCGTCGCTAATGCTTTAAAGGCGCCCCTAAAACTGTCGCTGCTAAAGATGTCGCCGCTAATACTTGAAAGTCGCCCCTAAAAAGTCGCCACTAATGTTTCGTCACCATTGTGGTACTCCGTCACTAAAAAGTTCGTTGCTAATGTATGTCGCCCCTAATAGCTTTTTCCTTTTTTTTTCCTGTTTATCTTAATTTCATTAAGTTCTTAATACATAAGCTCTTAATCAATTCAGCCATTCCAGAAAATGCAGAATTTTAAACAACATCCACAAATAGTTATATTATCCATAACATGTCTCAAAACCCATAACATGTCTCAAAATCCATAACATGTCTCAAAATACTAAATAAAACATTAACTACTCGTCATTACCACCGTTTTCATCATCGTTATCATCATCATCTTCTTCTTCTTGCAAGTCCTAACTATCATACATTCCATTAACATAATATTAAGTAGTAACTAATAAAGTTCTTAACAAATAAGTCAAAATAAGTTCAATACATAATATTAAGATCTTAATAATAATAGAAATCATAAAATATCAGACATATCATATATCCCATTACCAATTTCATACAAATTCAATCATGTGTTTATATAAAAATATAATACAATCCTATAATAACCTAACAAACGAACAATATCATACAATAATAACCTAAACATAGCAACCAATACATAATATTAAGTCCTAACTAATTATGTCTTAACTAATTAAGTTCTTAACAATTACGTTCTTAACATATCGTACAATTTATTAACATTTTCATACAAATTCCATGAATGTCTTCATATCAAAATAGTCATATACAATCCTTTAATCAAAACTTTATATACATATTATCAGAGTATCCATATCCATAATCAAAACTTTATATACAACTATATACATTAACATCTTCAAGTAAACATATTTTACATAATCATGAAATAACAATTAAAACACCAAATAATCACAAAACTCTAAGTTTAATATGTGAGAAAATTACATTTTTGTTGAAGATTAAAAGCTTCAAAACCGTTGGTGATTGATCTCTCAAGAACACAAGCTTCAAAACCATACAAAAAACATGAAACAATCATTGAAACTACAACAAATTACAAAACCCTAAGTTCAATATATGATAAATTACCTTTTTTGTTGAAGATTACAAGCAAAAAAAGGTTGAAATCTGTCCAAAATACCGGCTGGAATCGTAAAACCTCGAGAGTGGTACGAAGTCCGGATCGAGGATGCATTTTTATTTCAACGGCCAGGATTAAAGAGTGGTACGAAGTCCAGATCGAGGCTTTAGGGGCTACCCTTTTAGCGGCGACATACCCTTTAGGGGCGACACCAGACCTGCAAAGTCTGATGTCGCCGCTAAAGGGTATGTCGCCCCTAAAGGTGTCGCCCCTAATACGACTAATTCTTGTAGTGGCAATAGCATTGAATAACTAGACAATCAAGACAACAATTATCCAAAGTCGAAGGAATTAAATGTTTCTCACCTTAATATTCTGTTTATAAAGTTCATAGACTAAAAATGTCCAAAATTGGTTACATATATATGCAAATTGCAGGAAATAGCAGTTTAGCTATGGGGCAGCTTTATTTTTGGAGATATAATTCATGGGAAAAGATGATCCTGGTAGAGATACAAGTGCCTGCTGCTATATTTTAGCATCCAAATTCATCATTCCAGGTTTTTTAGTATCCGACTTTATTTTGTTCGGCTATTTTACAATCCTGTATAAAAATCAAATAAACTCAGGGAGAAAAACTGCAATTTATCATATTTGTGATTTTTATTTAAGAAAATGCGAACATTTTAAAGTTTATTTGATATTTTTGCTGTTTTGGTCCTAACCGTATATATATGGTGATGTTTTTGTGCAGACTTTTGGGGAACTAATACTTTAGCATTGTTCTTTAATTTTATTGGTTTTTAGCACTCTTCTTTACTTTTTTAGTTCATTTAGCATCCTGCTTTATTTTCTTTGGGTATTTCAACATTTTACAAAAAAAAAAAAAAAAAAAAAAAAAAAAAAAAAAACTTGGGACAAAAACTGTAATCTATCTGATTTATGATTGATTTTGATTGGAGAGGATGCTAACATTCTGAAGTTTATTTTATGGTTTTACAATTCTGGTCCTAATCGTGTATACATGGAGTAGGGTGTGAGTCAAACCCAAGACCACTTATTATTAATTTATTACCATTCGTGGAATGGTTTACCTGCCATTTATGAATACGCAGTGTGCTAGGAATGGTTTTCCTAAAATTAATTGAAGTTGAAAACACAAAAGTTCTTAACCTTCACAACGTCCCATTATAAGTTAAAATGCACTCGCGATAGCTTCATCTGGTGTGGCGGCTAATAACATGCCCGGAGGGAGAACGACTCATTCACAATTTAAAATTCCTCTCAATCTTGATAATAACTCTGTGTGCAACATGAAAAACAAAGTGGTGCCGCTCAATTATTTCGTCTTGCAAAAATAATCATACGAGACGAAACATCGATGACAAAGCGACAAACCGTTGAGACATTTGATCGGACAATGCAATATATTGCGGGCAATATTATAATAATTAGAGTTTCTATGAGATTAATAATTATTTGATTGACCCATTCCAAGGAGAAGATAGAATTTGTTATAGTTTTGATAAAGCCATAGACGACAAAAATAACTTCAATCCGATGGAATTCTTGAACTCGCTCATTGTTAGTGGTTTACCCCCTCATTACCTTTGGTTGAAAGTTGGATGCCCAATAATACTTTTATGAAATATTGACTCAACAAATGGATTGTGCAATGTCACCCGATTAATATGCAAAAGATTTAACAAAATGTCATTGATGCAAAAATAACTTTTGGTCAACATGCTGGAAAGAGGGTATTGTTGTCAAAGATTCTTCTATGTCCGTATGATGCTGACATGTTCCCATTCGCTAACATGTTCCCATTCAAGCTAAGAAAGAAACAATTTCCTATTCAATTATGTTTGGCGATGACAATCAATAAAGCTCAGGGACAAACAATTCCAAATGTATGTGTTTATCTTCCATTATTCTTGCATGACCAAGTTTATGTTGCATTGTCCAGAGAGATCTCATGTGGTAATACAAACGTCTTAGTGAAGCCTTACGAAAAATCCAAAGGTGATGAAGTGTATACATCAAATGAGTGTGTAAAGAAGTGCTGTGTGATTAATAATGTACGATTAATCATGTATTATTGAAAATTTCATATGTGGCTTATTCTTATATAATTTTGTTAATTTCTCCTCAAATTACATTAATTACGTCTCATACAAGTTTTAAACTCTACAGTTTGTTGTTTTATTTCTGGGAAACATTGAACCATACGACATTGTGCTTGCCCTTAACAATTTGTGTCCCACCGCATTGCGTGGGTACACCACTAGTATATATATATATATATATATATATATATATATATATATATATATATATATATATATATATATATATATATATATATATATATAAAATATGATATCTCCTATTTAGATTAAAATTATGAAACCTTTGATAGATACACGTAACCTATCATGAAACTATGAAATCAGTGGATAACTTTTTGATTTTTGGAGTTTGAAAACAAGATAATCTCTAATAAGGAAACTCTTGTATATATCCTGTGTAGATTATAGTTATGAAACGTTATATATGCTTGGTTTATCTTGCTAACCCAAAAAAATCACCGTGTTTAAAACCCTACAAACGAAACGACCTACTTTGTTTATCTTCCAGCCTACGCTCCCACTGATTACAAGGTTCTAAATTCTAATTCTCTTTGCTTGGTATTAATTGATCTTTTAATGTTCTTTGATTAGAGAATGAGGCCGGCGAGAGGAAGAGTTTGCTTTATATTAATTGATCTTTGTATTAATTGGTCTTTTAATGTTCTTGGATTAGAGAATGAGGCCGACGAGAGGAAGAGTATGCTTTGTATTAATTGATATTTGTATTAATTGATCTTTTAATGTTCTTCCGGCCTGTGATTTCCTCTTGTTCCTCCAAATCAACAACCCTCATCGGTAAACGCATGCACACTCGTGTATGCATACTGAGACAGAAAGATCAAGCGCTTGCTAGAACCGGTGCTTCTATTATCTTTCTCTTTTCAAGGCTCCGGAGGGAATCTTAGATGAACTTGAAAAGATTAGAAGACGATTCTTGTGGGGTGGATGCGAGGAAAAAAAGAAGGTGTGCTGGATTTCATGGGACAAAGTCGTGACGGATAAGAAAAAAGGAGGTCTAGGCGTGGGTTCACTGAAATCACACAACGTTGCTTTATTGATCAAATGGTGGTGGAGGTTTCGTAAAAATCCGGAAGCCCTTTGGTGTCGTTTGATTGTTGGAATACACGGGCTAGCTAATAAACCTCCTGATAAAATCTCGAACAAGAAAATACCGGGGGTTTGGAATAACATTGCAAGTATGGAAAAAATATTACCAACACATAATCTCAACTTCTTTTCGCGTTTCAAGCAGGATGTTTCGTCTAATAGGTGGAGTTGCGAGTTGTCCCCGGATGGTAGCTACTATGTTAATTTACTTAGACAGCGACTAACAACTAATTGTCCCGTTGTTCCGAATGGCGAAATTATGAGGTGGATACCGGAGGTCCCTTTTAAAGTGTTATGTTTTGTATGGAGGGCGTTATTGAATGGAATCCCAACTATGGAGCAACTGCATTACAGGGGCATTTCTGTCACAAACCAGACGTGTGGGCTATATATGTACTTTGGATGTTGAAAATCGAGATCATATTTTTGTAAGGTGCAGTTTTGCAAATAGGATATGGGAAATAATTGGGAACTGGTGCATGGAGTGAATTCCTTGGTGGAACTACTATCGGTTATAGATGCACAGAGGGGATGCATGAAAAAAAGGAGGATGTTAACGGCTATTGGCTACGGGACTCTTTGGAGTCTGTGGAAGGCAAGGAATGAACGTATCTTTGAACAGAAGCAGACCTCAACGCAATGGTTGGTGGATCACATTAAAGCTACGGTTTTTATGTGGATTAAACATAGGTGCAATAGAAGTAATCTAGATTGGATTCGGTGGATGGTAGCCCCTCTTACTTGTATGTAGCTTTCTTTATTTTGTTGTTTCGTTTCGGCATCTTGCTGATCGCGTTTGTTTTTGTACTCTGTTTTTGTTTTGCGTTTTATTTATTCGTTTGCCGGTTCCAAAAAAAAACCGGTGCTTCTGACTTCTGGTTTGGAGTACGGTGTATACGTAAATTATTCTTTTTTGAACGGCGGGAAAGTGATATATTACGTACTTTGCATCATTGGTCCTGTGGTTTAGCGTTTGAAATATATTTAATGATTTATGTGTAATAGAAAAACTACCATTATGAAGTCCAATATCAAAGTTTCATCCAACAAAAATTTTAAACTCGAATAAGACTGTAACACATAATTTTTTAAACTCCAAATTAAGACTGTATCATATATATATATATATATATATATATATATATATATATATATATATATATATATATATATATATATATATATATATCTTTTTGTTTTGGGTGTTTAACCACTTAAAACTACGTATAAATGATGCATGATGCATAAACAATTCCTGAAAAATAAAATATTCTTGCCGAGTAATATTCTATATACATTGTCTTATATACATTGTCTTTGAAAGTGTGATTTGAAACTAATTTATTCAAAGTATATACTTCAAGAACCTTTCCCAGTTTAGATGCTTCATCAAGCTGCTACCGATATTGATCCAACGGAACTTTGGTTTTCAAATTTCTTGTTATTTGTGGTTGTGTTTTCAAATTTCTTATCTATATGAATTGTGCATGTGAATATTGATTTTGTTTGCTTATATAGATGTCGGCCGAGTCAGTGGATTTTGATGAGGAAATAACGGTAGAAGTTGATGGAAACAACAATAAAGATGAAACCCAAGAGCATGTGAAACGACGAAGGGCTTCGAAAAAACGATCAAAAGTTTGGAAGAACTTTGATGAGGAACTGTTACAAGAAGGGATGAAAAAAGAAGATCAAAAAGCTAGATGTTTACATTGCGGTGCAAAATACTTATGTGATTCAAAAAGGTATGGCAATAAAAATCTCCAAAATCATCTTTTAAAGTATAAAGTGTACTTGGCGAAAACAAGTGAAGGTCAAACTCAAATTGCTTTTGAACATGGTGATACAAGCAAAATGATGGCCTGGAAGTTTGATCAAAAAACAAGTAAAAGAGCTTTAGCACGCATGCTAGTAGCAGATGAACTTCCGTTTAGTTTTGTCGAGGGTGAAGGGTTTTGACACTATAACAGAATTGATGTAACACCCACGAATTTGGGTTGGATGTCTTACTACTAACATGACAAATCATATATTCCTAACGGTTAGTAAAGGTATAACAAATTTCAAATAAAACCAGAAGGTGGGTTATGATTAAGGTTGCAAAGATGGAGGGTTAATTTAGTAACTTTGGGTCTA
This sequence comes from Cichorium intybus, assembly GCA_023525715.1. Taxonomy (NCBI): domain Eukaryota; kingdom Viridiplantae; phylum Streptophyta; class Magnoliopsida; order Asterales; family Asteraceae; genus Cichorium; species Cichorium intybus. The sequence continues at coordinate 63,440,658 of CM042015.1, read as the reverse complement.
AAGCCAATTCAATTCATTTATTGAGTTGGCGGTTACAGATTAATAGGAAAAAAAAAAAAAAAAAACAAAGACCATTAGTGAAAATATGCATTTATCTCTTTGAAACGAAGAAGTATACTTACGCTTCCTATTCCCAATTTTGTGCACGTTAAACTAATCCTTCTAAATTCTCGATCATGCATGTGGACGATATATACTCGAGCATGGATAGTGATTAGGGAGTTACGACTTTCAAGAGAGGCAGTGTTTGGGAGAAAACGAGACATGAGAGACGAGAGACATGTCATGTGTTCGGTGTTCCGGACTTGTGAGTTCTCGGTCACCATCTCGGGTGACCGGCAGTGCCGAGCAACAACCAGAAAGTGGAAAGATGAGATGACGGGCTGCTGGATAAGGGACGTGCGACTTGTCGGTAAGCTTATAGACCACAACGAGAAGTATCCAGCAGATCACAGAACATGGGAGCGGACTGTAGGCTGTCGTTAATTCTTTTTACGAGGGTACAGGTTCCCCGATAATGTTTTGGTAGAAGGATGCTGAATCAAGGTGAGCATTCCCTGCTCGGCAGTGATGAGTTACATATAAATGTCTTGGTGATGATATAGGAACTCAATGCCCCTACGTTGATGCAATCTACATGAATAAAATACATGCATAAGGGTTTGGCTATGTGTGTGTTGAATATGGCGCATGAAAGAGGCACAAAGAGACATAGATGTTCCTGTGATGATGCTCTTGTGATGGTCCTTTAATAGAGATGACATCGACTATGGCTTCTGATTGGTATACTCTCTTATCCATTCTTGTTTACAATAATTAATTATAATTATTTAATTAGGGGCATCATGTGGGGTATAATATATACATAAACTAGATGTATTGCTTGAGACACTTATACATGTGCATACTATCCGATTGTTGTTGTCCAACAAAGAACACAAACTCTAGGTGTGGTGCACCCTTGCAACTACAAATTAACTAGGGATATGTTCCGGCTGGGACTGTAGGAATCGTGGGACTGCAATGATATATAAGCTACATCAGGACAATTATTCTAAATGAAAACTTCCATGTGGATTATATGAAGAAAAAGAGATGAAGTTTGAGTATTTTGGTCTTTGGCCGCTTTAAACAGACATTCCAGGTTTGGGTACAACAACATCAAGTATAATCTAGTCTATGAGTTGTGTTATGGTAGACAGGTGTACGTACTAGAGATGCAGCGACAAACACGTTCTTCACAATGAAGGCGACATTGTTATGGACGATAAATGACTATCCAACTCGTAGTAGTTTATCTGGTTGGAGCGAACAAGGCTACAAAGCATGTACGACTTACATTGAAGACACTCCTTCCGTTCGTGTAACAAATAAAATTGTATATGCTGGTCATCGTCGATTCTTAGCTGCTAACAATCTATGGAGAAAGAATTTGAACTTTAACGGGAGATAAGTCCCCCTCCGAGACAATTTAGTAGTGTAGATATAGATGCTCAACTAGATTGTCTACTATTTCGTAAACCAGGCAAACATCCTGAGTTTGGAGGTAATCCTCCAGAAAGGGAGGACTTGGAGTTGAATTGGTCCAAACGAAGCATATTCTTTGAACTCGAGTATCGGTCTTCTCTGCAGGTGAAACACAACTTAGATGTAATGTATGTTGAAAAAAATATGTGCTGCTGTTTTTTGAGTACGATTCTAATGTACGATAAGACTAAAGACACCTCAAATGCATCGTTGGACTTGGAAAAGCTAAATATCAGGAGTCCGCAATGGTTGCAAAAAGGGGTAACAAGTTCTTTCGACCGCCATCAAAACACTCATTGACAAAAACCGATCGAATGTTTTTTTTGCCAATTTGTTAAAGACAAAATTCTCCATAATTCCACGAAGAGTTGTCGGCTCTTTCAATTGGTGCTAAAATAAATGCCTCTATTTACACTGTTTGCATAGTCAACGGTGTTAGGTTTATGGTACTTGACGATGACGCACAACGAAGAACTCTAGGGTGCTAGTGGTGGGAGAGAAAGGTGAAAAATATTATGGCCAGCTAGAAGAAATTATTGAGGTGCAGTATACGTATGGTTATTCGATTGTACTATTTCGCTGCAAGTGGTTTGGTACTCGAACAGAAAATAAAATCACTACTATGAACACAGAATGTGAAATGTACAAAAACGATCAACTCATATTTGCATCCCAAGCCAACCAAGTGTTTTTTATTCGAGAACCTTCTCGAAGAAACAAAAACAATAATCTTTGGTGGGTCGTCGAGGATGTCAACCATCGAAAAATTTGGGATGTTCACAATAGCGTCCCAAATGCTGACATTGACTTAGCCGAAAATGTCGACGTCGTTCATAACCACTCTTCATATAATTGTGGTCTATGCAGTTATCGCGGTCAAAACCGTTATCGCGGTAACCTACCGATATTTAATTTTGCGGTTTTCGCGGTGGTATAGCGGTGGTATAGCGGTTTTTTAGTAATATATAGAATTTATATATTAGACTATTACTAGTAGAATTAATATCATAAATTCTTTCAAAAAACTTCACATAAGGCTTAATTTAATACATAAGTCACATAACATAACATTCTAATATAGAAAATGTCAAAGTATCAAATTCAAATTTAATCGACATCCAAGTCATCATCGGCCAAACCATTCACTTCTTCATGAAAATCCTCCACACGGATTATCGCGGTAAATCGCGGTAAATCGCGGTTAATTATCGCGGTAAATCGCGGTAAATCGCGGAAAATAGCGGTAAATCGCGGCGATTTTATCGGTACCGCTATTTTCCACCGCTAAACTGAACCGCGATTATGCTGACCACCGCGAACCGCGATACCGGCGCTATACCGGCGCTATACCGGCGCGATTAACTGCATAGATTGTGGTATTGTAATCGACTTGAGTCAATACTTTCAAAACATTCCTAATTATGATACCGACCGGTAGCGACTCTGGTACAGAAGTTGATCCGCCAACAATTACCGTCAATGAAATGATTGAGTGCGAGACCGTAGAGGGTGATACTGATTATGTTAAAGATGGGTCTAATTATAACACTGAAGTATCCAAGGGTGAGGCAGATCGTTAAACCACTTGTAATTTCTTTTTGTGCCAGGGTGATACTGATTATATACACACACATCTCATACACATATATTATAAAAAAATTGGTTGGGTCGGAAATGGAATTATTCGTTGGGGGTGGACTTAACGAGAAGATGCAGCTTTAGCAACCGCCTTCATCAACATCACCGAAGAGGATCGTGTGGGAAACAACTACGACTTTTGGGAACGTATAGAGGAATCGTTTCATAGTATTTTAGGCACAATACATTGTTGGAGTATGAAGCAGCTTCATTACAAATGGAGGAATCGTTTCATAGTATTTAACCAAATTTATGCACAATCGTTTAGCTAGCCTTACAACAGCATCGGGTGACACACAACACAGATTTTACACACATCGATGCGTGGAATGTTGTGAAAAATTTGCATTAGTTTCACTGATCGTAGTTAGCTTTTAATTATCGTATTAATGTTTTAATTATCGTATTTTAGGTTTTAATTTACCGTATGTAGGATTTAAATTATCGTGTATGTTTTTTTTTAATTTTTATTTTAATATCATTTTAGGTTTTAATGAAATATATTTTCAAATTATTAGTTTTATTTTATTTTTAATTTAGTTTTTAAATTAAAAAGTGAGAAGTAGTAAGAGGTGACAATTTCCATGGGTGAGGGGAAAAGAGAGGGGTGCTGATTGGATGTTGAGGTGGCAGGCAAAAAGTGAGAGCTCCCAAAAGCTCACACCTGACGTCCTGGCCTTAGGGAATTTGCACTTCGAACTAGTTTTAGCAATATTGGTAAATTGTGTTATTTGCGTTAAGAGAGATGTTCCTATATAGAGTGTAGGGGGTAGGGGTGAGCAAAAACCGAACCGCATGGTAAAAAAACCGCAAAAACCGAAACCGATTAACCGCAACTGAAACAATAACCGACGGTGAGGTTTTCAATTTTGAAATAACCGCAAAATTGCGGTGCGGTTATATGACATACGCCGTACCGAAATAACCGCAACTGCACCGCATTCAATAACCGCAAACATAACCGCACCGCTAACCGCATAATTGAATAATTATATAGTTTTTATATTAATTAATATGTAGTTATAACTTGTAAGTTTGAGAGATGTGGTTGTTTATTTTAATTTTTAATTGGTTTAATCGTAAAACAAGTACCAAATTCATATGGTTAAAGAGACCGTACATAATAACCGCACAAAATAATCGCACCAAATATATGTGGTTAATAACCGAAACCGCAACCACAAAAACCGCAACTGCATAAAATAACCGCATAATCGCACCGCGCTATTAACCGCACCATTTGGTTATTAAAAATTTAATAACCGCATTTGCGGTTAGCGGTACGGTTTTGGCCAATAACCGCGCCTAACCGCACCACGCTCACCCCTAGTAGGGGGTGTGCTTAATATAAAAAAGACAAAACTTCAAAAATGGTCCCTGTGGTTTCACAGAAAATCAACTTTAGTCCTTAACTTTCAAAAACCTCAAGGATAGTCCCAGTGGTTTAAAAACTTTTCATAAATGGTCCCTCCGTCAACTTTTGACCGTTAAGTAGATAACATTGAGGGCAAAATTGTCTTTTCCATAGCAGGGACCATTTGTGAATATTACTCTTTTAGTTTTTTTCTTTTTTCTTTTTACCTTTTAATACATTTTTATAGAAACTTTGTATTAAGCCCACACCTCACCCCCTTCCCCACCCCACCCTCCGCTTCACACACACACACACACACACATAAAGATACGGACGAGTACCGGAGGAACTCGATCAGGTTTTGGAGGAGTATACCGTGTTTTTGGTGAAGGAGGTTGGTAGGAGTGTCTCGGCAGCAGTGGGTGTGGAGAATGGTAGTTCTGTGGAGGCTAAAGCGGCAGCTGCAAACACACCAAGTTGAGCCATTGACGAAGAACCCTCACCCACATACCTTTCGATTCACACAAACACAGCGAGAATTTCTCATTTTCTCATTAGCGTCGTTGACGGTAAACTCCAATCACTACGAGAATTTCTCATTTTCTCTGTGCTAGAACCGCCGGTGAAGTGAAGGGGATCGGTTGTGTTCTCGAAGAAGACGATAGTGATTCAGAGAGAACGTTGGGGATGGGAATGCATAACTTGTCAATTACCAATAACGCCCCTGCAATTCGAGGGTACCCTAGGGTGGAAGGGCTCTGGCCACGGCAGGTAGCCAAGGATCAAATTGGTCGTCCGTTTCTGATAATCGATTTCCATCTGGTTCACGCAACTTTCTGATAATCAACTTGTTTGATAATTTTCGTTTTCTGTAACACTTATATGATCTAATAACCGCATCTAGTTCTAGTTATTTTGGATTTCTAGTATGACTTTGCGATTTTTCCAACCATAGGCTTGAATCTTATCACTTATCTGATCTGATAACTACATCTGGTATAAGTTTTCAACTTTTATGACTGGTATGAGTTTGCTTCAGTTCCTACTATGAGTTTGATTCGATTTTTCATATCTACGGTTTGTATTGTTGTTGCTTCAATTCCCGGTATAAGTTTTCAATGTCCCCGTAATTCGTTTCTTATTGTCATATTTTCAGTTTTCTTCATTTGATTGGATGTTAATGGATTATATATTTGATTGGCTGTTAGTGGATTGGATTTTGTGTTTCGTTTCGTGTTTAATGCGATCAAATTGCTCGTCTGTTTCTTTATGTGTGTGTGTGTGAGAGAGAGAGAGAGAGAACTAGAGGGTGAGAAAGAGAAAGGAAAAAGAAACTAAAAGAAAATTCTTCATAAATGGTCTCTGTTATAAAAAAGACCATATTGCCCTCACCTGTTATGTATTTAATGGTTAAAAGTTAACAAAAGGACCATCTGTAAAAAGTTTTCAAACCACAGAGATTATTCTTGAGGTTTTTGAAAGCTAGGGACTAAAATTAATTTTCTGTGAAACCACAGGGACCATTTATGAAGTTTTGTCTATAATAATGGAAAAACCTTTAAACTAAAACTCAATCCAAAATGTACGGAAGTAATTTTGCATGACTGAAATGAGAAATTATAATGGTTACAATAGTAGAAATAAACTATCAAAAGAAACGATACACTTACAATCAAACATATCAATAATTAAGAGAAAACCCTCACATTATTTAATTTTTTCATTTAAGCATTTATTCACCTCCTAAAATCGGTTAGCAAGTTACATCGGCTTGCAATAACTTTGAACCAACATGATTGGCTTCAGGTAAAATGCTGGAAATAGAAGGGCCTTTCTGAAATTTGCTTTTAATATAAACCGGTAAGAAAACTAAAGGGTTGTCGGGTACTATACCTGACTTGAGGATTCAAAGATTGCAAAATTAGCGACACAAGACCAAAAATGCACAAAAAGAAAACCAAAGGGACTAAAACTGAATATCCCAATAGAATAAAAGGTCAAAAACACCATACATTTATAACCCCAATTAAGTTGTTGTCCAAAGTCCAAACATGTTTTTGCTAATCTTTATCCCACATAATTAACTTAACCAGGGTTAAAGAAAAGGGGGTCCTCCACTCCTCCATGATCAAGACTCTGCACCAGCTTCATCCCTAGAAGCATGGTGGTTGTACGAATTTCCAAAATTACCCCTCCCATCACCGCCCCTTCCCCTACCACCATCACCACCATGGTAGTTGCGTTGGTAATAATTTCCTGGCTGCTCATAGTAACTGTTACGTCAATTCTGGTAAGGTCCGCCTCCACGGGCAGACGCAGGACTCAATGACTCTAGTGGCACCATTTTTTTTCCGAGCATACATAATAACAAAATTTTTTTAACCTATGAGTGCGGGGCATTTTTGGATCGGGTCGGACATATATACTAACACAAAAAGATAAAACATACGATTGCATTAAATATAACAAATTAGTGTAAATGAAAAGTTGTTTTGAGTCCTTGGGCACGTCACTTGATTATTTTGAGGAGCATTTTCTAAAGTAACATTGAAAATGGATTTATTATCGTCCCGAATCAAAGATATTGTGTCAATGAAAAGTCCTCTAGAAAGAGAGTCACTCGATTCAAATAAAACTCTAGTGGCACAAATAAAATCTCTAGTGGCACTATAATATAAAAAAAATCCGAAAATTTTTACCCTTACACAGAAAAAACGAGTAGTGGCACGGGCTAGCCCATGCCCCTACTATGTCCGCCCCTGTCCGCCTCTGCCGCCACTTCGACCGCCATGGCCGTTGGAGTAACCTCTCCGACCACCACAAACCACCGCCACCACGGCCGCCGCCTCTTTGGTTCTGATAGGGTCTCCGGTGAACTTGCTGCTCTTTGTTGTCTTCGGTTTGTGGTTCGATTGGCTCTTCATGAACTGGGATTTCGATGGAGTTCTCGGCTTCTTGTTGGTCCTGATGAAGAAAAGAATCAAAGCTTTTCTTGGATGGAATGGAATCAGTCATTACATTCCATGATGATCATGTTTGGTTTGGGTTTTAGGAATGGAATGAGTTTTCCGTATGAATTTTTAATGTAATGTTTACTCTCTACTCTATAGGTTCCTTTTGTTAAAATTGAAGATCTTTTATTTACAAAAAAAAAGAGTAAATTACAGCTTTGGTCCTTGTGTAAACTGGATTTTTTTCAATTTTGGTCCTAAAAAGTTCTCTTGCGACTTTGGTCCTTATTTGAGATTCTTGTAAAGTTTTTGGTCCTTTCTCCAAATAAAAGTAATATTTTTGGTCTGTAAGTATAGGTGGTTTTAGCATTTTTAGTCCCAAAAATGGTCATTTTACTTGGCCTATGGACCAAAAATGTAAGATTAAACTCAAATAAAGCTTGAAATTGAAAGAGAACTTTTTGGGACCAAAATTGAAAAAAAAACTTACAATAACGTAATTCACTCTAAAAAAATAAACATGATAAAGCTCATTATAACCCAGATAAGTTGCAATAAAATATTACTTTTTAGTTATACTTATAAAAGAAAGGAATCATGGTCCATTCCATTCCATTGGGGAGAACAAACAGGTTTTTTTTAATGTCACCGGAATGAACCATTCCATTCCTTCCCGGATTCCGTCATACCAAACACTAGGAGAAAGGAGAAAAGCAGTACCTTGTGAGAATTTTCAATAGGGGCAGATTGGTCTTCATAAGTTTGAGTTTGATGATCTGTTACATTATCTTCCTGCCAAACAATTGAAGTTTGAAAAACATCAGTAAACAGCAATGATGAATTATATATGTATGTTGTCACACAAGAGTTGTAAAAAACATTATGATGGACTTTCTATCAAGTTATTCACAACAAATTCTAGTGAGAAAATAATCACATTCAAACATAGATTTTGAGGCTGAAATTATTTGGGCAAATTGCGTCAAATAGCAATGTACTTTATCATTTTTAACATAATGGCAACCAACTTGCATTTTCCTACCAATTCAGGCATTATGTAACTTAATTAGAAATGTAGTACTGCTGACATGTCATCATCCACATCATTTGCCACGTGTACAAGTAGGCTGACATGGAACTTTCTATATTTAAATATATTCACAATATGTAACATGCAACTTAGGGAATTGAACATACAAAGTTTGGTATCAGTTTGATTTTTGGCGAGAAAAATAGAACATAGAATTATTAACCATTCCCAATTATAACTTATACTAAAAAGCACCTATTAAGAACGCATGGCATATAAAGTTCATCTAGATAGCATTAAGATTTCAATAACCTACAATATAGTATTTTTCTTGTATACCATGCAAGTCACAAACTCACAATCAAATCAGTTACTGTTCAAACATTATCCCCTTACTATTCTCCAAAATCAAGATCATGTGGAAAAGATTAGTTAACATTCACCTTCCTTTATTAAAATTGCATAAGTTGCAATAGTCATTACTAAACACACATAGATAAAAAAAAAGATACAATATTGACAGCATTTCAGACAGAAGAAGATCTAAGTTCAAAACATAATTCCCATTGATCATTGTAGACATGATAAATCAGTGCCCAAAATAGATAAGAAACAACAATTATACCTTCTCTTCATCTGGCGCTTCTTTGAAGTAATCTGAAGCCATAATCTTTGTCAACTTCTCTCTCACATCAGCATCTGTAAAACAAAACGGTTACTAAGAAGTAAGACAGGCTTATATATACATAGCAATGAGTTGAATTGAACTATATGGTGCCGTACAAGTAACATCGCTATTTGAATCAATCCGCTGCTCAGACTTCGAAAGCCAGAGCTTAGCGTGATCAATGCATCTCTGTAACGCCTGTTGATGCGAAGTAGTAGGAGCCAAAAATCCCGAAATCAATAGAGAACTCATCATTGCGATCAAATCCAAATCCCTCTCTTCCAAAAAGTCAGCAGCAACACGGTCATACGCCAAGCAACAGTCCCTCTCGTTCTTCCTCGTCCGCATAATTGATTCCAACTCAGACACTGATTTCACATCAAACAAACTCCCGAAGTAAATCAAACTCAGCAGATCATCAACAGCTAAAGCCGGCGGCTCCGACGCCGTTGCCTGACGACGTTGGAGCGCGAGACTGATTTCTTTTTCGACGGCAACGGATAGGGGCTGACAGAACTTCTTTAGCTCGTCGACCGAGCCACCGATGATCGCAGGCTTCGATTTCAGAAGCTCTTCCTGTTCCTTAGTTTTGATATTAGATCTACCTAGAGCGATGGAATCTTCCAGCTGTGCGATTCGGTTGAGCTTTTTCCTTAGTTTGCGGATGCGCTTGTTGATAAGAGTGAGGACTGGTCCAGTAGCCGTGCCTGACGCCATTCCTGGAATTCCAAGTTGTTGCGTGACTGAACCTTCCACCTGAACAGCAGGAGCTTCCTTCTGTGGCGCTTTTTTGAAGTAATCTGAAGCCATCATCTTTCTCAACAACTCTCTCACATCAGCATCTGTAAAACAAAACAGTTACTAAGAAGTAAGACAGGCTTATATATACATAGCAATGAGTTGAATTGAACTATAAGGTGCCGTACAAGTAACATTCCTATTTGAAACAATCCGCTGCTCAGACTTCGAAAGCCAGAGCTTAGCATGATCAATGCATCTCTGTAAGGCATGTTGATGCGAAATACGAGAATCCACAGGACTCGAAACCAATAGAGAACTCATCATTGGGATCAAATCGAAATCCATCTCTTCCAAACAGTCAGCAGGATCATCACGAGCAACACGGTCATACGCCAAGCAAGCCACCCTCTCGACCTTACTCATCAGCATCATCATTTTGAACTCAGACTCTGGTTTCACATCAAACATACTCCCGAAGTAAATCAAACTCAGCAGATCATCAACAGCTAAAGCAGGCGGCTCAGACGCCGTTGCCTGAAGACGTTGGAGCGCGAGACTGATTTCTTTTTTGACGGCGACGGATAGGGGCTGACGGAACTTCTCTAGCTCGTCGACCGCGCCGATGATCGCAGGCTTCGATTTCAGAAGCTCTTCCTGTTCCTTATTTTTGATAATAGATCTACCTCGAGCGATGGAATCTTCCAGCTGTGTGATTCGGTTGAGCTTTTTCCTTAGGTTACGGATGCGCTTGTTGATAAGAGTGAGGACTGGTCCAGTAGCCGTGCCTGACGCCATTCCTGGAATTCGTAGTTGTTGCGTGAAGAATGGGGTATGCGGAGACGATATGGAGTAATCGGAGCCGCCGTCAACGGCGGTGTTGAAAGATTTTTGGTAGGGTTTGCAGGAGGACAAGATCGAAGCGGCGGCAAGTTGGGGTTGAAAGACTTTTACGGAGAGGAATGGCTTCTCGTTATCCCGGCTGTTTTTATCGCATTTCTAAAAAGGTTATTTTGGTGTAAAAATTGGATTAAAAAAACCATTTTTTTTAACTGCCACTTAGGCTGGAGGGAGTGGTTAGCATGTTCAGCATGTGCTAAACTATGCCACGTCAGCATTCAGCGAGTTTAGCACATGCTGAGCAAAAATGGTGGTAGTGGTCAGCACATGCTGAACTTCATGCTAAACTATTTTATTAAATCTTTTTTTAAAATTATTTATATATTATTAAAACATAAATTAAACTGCAAATTAAAAACATAAATTAAAATTAAAATGCATTACATTAAAATTAAAAACATAAATTAAAAACATAAATTAAACTACAAACTACTCATCGAAATGATATCTCAATTGCCTCGCTGCATCCTTCTTCATTTCCATCGCGATTTGGTACTCGAACCCCGTCTTCCCCGATATGTCTTCTTGTAGGATTTTCCGTAGCTGCATACTCTGTTTGAGCTTCAAGTTAGCTTGCTTGATCAATTGAGCTTCCTTGAACGTGTCAACATTGCCGGTCAAAGCCACTATATCTTCATGCACACTACTATTTGTGCTACTGCTAGTGGCTTGACTTTTGCCTCTTGTCTTTCTCTTTGCTTCATCACGTCCCATGGGACGTTGCGGATCATTATTGAGGTTGAATTCGGAGGAAGGGGATTGAGTGGATTCGGATGCTTTGTGCCTCTTTGATAAGTGGACAACAAATTGGTCAAAGGACTCTAGCTCTCTCCACTTCTCGTAGTCTTTGACCGCACGCCAAAAGACCTCTTGGTTAAAGTGAGTACCATATTGGGCATGGTACAAGAGCCTAGCTTGAGCCATAACGTCGTCACCATTGGCTCCACTTTATCTTTGTCTCTCAACTTCGGCATGGCACCCTTGGAACTCCATTGCACTTTTGTTGCAAGTGCGCCACTTTGAGTAAAGTGAATTGGGATTGCGGTAGCTGGAACCCATTCGTCGACACCAACTATTCCACACCTTCACTTTGAAGACGTTTGTAGTTTGGTTGGTTCCTGTCTCGGCTTCTTGCGAACAATCCACCCAAGCTTCGCCCAAAGCTCGGACCTCATCATCATGCCAGTTGATCCTAGGGGCTTTGCCTTTGTTAGTTGGCCCGGTGTCTTCTTCTTCTTATTCTTCTTCTTGTTCTTCATCTTGTTCGGGTTCTTCTTCTTCATCGTCTGAGTTGTCTTGTTCTAGGCGACGGGGTGCATTTCTTAAAAATTGGGAGTTGGGAGTGAATTGGGAAAGTGATTCTAGCGGTGGAGACATTTGTGTTGGAGATGGTTGTGGTGAAGAAGCTTGTTGTAACCAATTGTTGACATATTGGTGTTGCATACCCCAATATTGACCATATCCCATCGAAGGGTCAACCGGTTGAGGTACATAACATCCGGCCGGAGGGGTTGCAATTGAAGTAGGGGCGGATTTCTTTTTGCTAGCTTTAGATGTTTTGGATGATTTGGATGATTTGGTGTTTTTGTTTTGGCTTGAAGACATGTTGATTGAAATTTGAGAGAGATTTTGGAAGAAGAGAGGAGATGATTGTGTGAATAAAAGAGTAGAAGGGTTGTGTTTATATAGGGGAAGATGTAACGGCTAGTTTTTTTTAAAAAAAAACGGCTAGTTTTTTTTAAAAAAAAACGGCTAGTTTTTTTTAAAAAAAAACGGCTAGTTTTTTTTATAAAAATTTTTGAATTTTATAAAGGTTTTTGTAAAGGTTTTAAAAGATTTAGGTTTGGAAAATGGAAAATGGAAATGTAGCCGTTGGAATTGGATTTGGCGAGCTCGTCTAGTCTTCAGCGAGGGGGTCTTCAGCGAGCCGGTCAGCGAGACCGGCGGTGTGGTTAGCGAGGGTCGGCGAGGGGTTCAGCGAGGGGTTCAGCGAACCCACTCCCCCAGCCTTAGTATCACCTAATTGAAAATAATAAGCAAATTGAAAATAATAAACAAATGAATATGTTATCAATAATCAAAAAACCAATAAGATGAATAGTTGAAAATAATATAATGATATTTTACTGAATGAACTTTGAACCAATAATCAATTGTTAAAATGCTTGTGAGATTCTCATCATCTGAAAAAAGATTATAAATAAAATAAAATAAACTAATTTTATGAAAATCTAAAATGTGCCTTCTAATTTTATGCATGGCTTGAAGTGGCAGTTGGCGGAGGCGGCGGCTAGTGGTGGTTGTGGTGTTACACTGAATGCTTTTTGATTTTCCAGGTTTTTTTATCTATTTTTTTAAATTTTGGATACAAAAATTAGCAAAAATTATTATATATATATTTTTTAATTTTCTCATTATTTTTTGCCTATTTTAATTTTTTTTATTTCTTTGATCTCCAAAATGAGTGGTTAGAATTGCGTCTTCCCGTTTCGCGAAATTTCCACTGTGTCATTTGAACTTATATGTGTGTATGTGTGTGTATATATATATATATATATATATATATATATATATATATATATATATATATATATATTATATATATATATATATATATATATATATATATATATATATATATATATATATATATATATATATATATATTATTAAACATATTGGTGTTTTCTTGAAAATTAAGAGGTACAAAATTTTAAAGCATTTGTACATTCTTTTAATGCAGTCTTTCTAAAACACGGGGTAAGGGAACAGTGAAAATTAAGAGATACTATAACCCGCAAGGTTGAGAGTAATGACACCATCGACCACCGCATCGCAGGTATTCCACCGAATCAAGAGATAAAGACCATTTTTTGAAAAAACATGAAAATTGTCGAAGTCTTGTTGATTACTGAAAAGTTTTCTGCAATCTATGAACTAAAAATATTAAGTTCACATGCAAACTAGAAAAGGAATTATGTTTTTCTATCTTTGAACATATAATATTAATCCTAGAGGCAACATAAAATTTCTAAAGAAAATAATTCAAAAAATTAACCTTTAGTTTTAGTCCTTGAAGCCAGCAGCACAAGTGTCCTGCCTCAAATAAGATCACACCCAAGAGCAAGGAGGTTGAGGATGAATTCCAGATAGACAGAGTAAGGGTGGCGCAGACTTTAGGGTTCCCAGGGATTCCTAATTATAGCCTCCAGGTGGTGACAGTCAAAACCCTAGACAAGCCCAAATCTGGATAAGCCTTTTATCAGTTGGACCAAGCCTTTTAAACCCTTATTAGGGTTTCGAAATTAAGAGTGTTCCCACTCTAAATTTCGCCACCTTTGGTTTCCAACTGGCCAGTCATTATTCAACTATTGAATAATTATGAAACCAGTCCTTGCACCTTTAATTAATTAAATTAATCACTAAATTAATTCCAATTAATTCTAGATTAATTTCTAATTAATTAATATATTATCACTTCAATATATTAATAAATTATTTATTTTATTTCTATTGATTTATTAATCATATAATAAATCAATCATTCTCTCTACTGAACTTTCTACCAAACCTCCAGCTATGAGGGCAACCCAAATGGACTTTGCTTCAATTAATAAGATAAATACAAATTATAAGTCATGGCTTAGACACCTAATCCAACAATTACAACATCCAAAAAGGTTTCAATTTTACTAATTTTGAAATTAACACTTTATGTCTGATAAATACCAACAGTTCTCCTCAATTGAATTTTCATATCTTACCACTATTTCACATGGAGTTCGAGATCCAATTCTTATCATTTTGCGGTATTGTTCCTGATCTGTGTTTTGATTTTTTTCCTGAATGTAGGTTGCTATATTTGTTAGGGACACAAAGTTTATTGCGTTTAACTCGAAGACTCTCATGTTTGTGCAAATTTGTGTCAGTGAGAAAGTAAGTACCTGGATTTGTAAAATTTGAATTTTGATTCACCCTCCTCAAATGGTGTACAACCATTTTTTAATCATAGATGGTCACCGTATGATGTAATATCTATTTTATGAATTTGTAAAATTCTATTATTTCTTAAGTTAAGAAAGAGCAACTAAGTTCCATTGATTTGTTATTATAGCATTGTACTTTATTAATTCTTATTTCATTTGTTCCTATGTTTTGGTGTTAAGTTATTCCAGGAATAGTTTTTTTCATGAGTTCTTATGATTGCAAGTAACTGGCCAAAAGGTTTCATGATGGTATGAATTTGAGGTTTTTTTATCAGGGCCATTTTACTCCATGTTCAATTTTAGTCTCATAAACAGTGATCCCACCATATTCAATTTTCGTCCCTTAATATGGCTGATTATATATTTTTGAATTTTACATATTTTATTCAGATTTTATTTATATTTAATTTAGTCAATTTAAATATTTTTTGTGACACCCCATTTCCACTGTTTGTAAATACTATGGTTTTTCATAAAATTTCATGAATACAAAAATACGGTTTATCAAAAACCGATGATTTAAATGCTAAAAACAATGGGTGTACAAATCCATATCAAAACTAACCATAGTAAGCAAGAAAGGATTAAACCTTGAGTCCAAGACGGGAGCTAACTCGGGCTCCACTCCAGCTAAACTTCTACCAAATATACATTAGCTTTTAACCTGGAATACACGGCAAAACATGCAATACGTAAGACAAAAATGTCTCGTGAGTTACATGAGTTTTAGACTCAAACCTTTAACTCCTTTTCCAGCTTTTTATAAAATTTATAACATAAAACTTCTGTCAAAACTTTATAGTAATAACATACTATAACTCTTTACTTTTCGAAATCATTTCATAACATATTTTACAACAAAAACATCTTTCAAAGTTTTATAATAATATCATACCATAGCTCATTACTTTTAAAAATCATTACATATCATGCCTTGCAAAAATATCTTCTTTCAAAACTTTATAATAGCAACATACTATGACTCTTTACTTCTCAAAAATCGTTTTATGACATACTTTACAAAAATAACATCTTTCTTACTTTCTTTGACTGGTTTTATAAGCTTGCTGGATTTTTATACTTAGGGCTTTAATCACCATAGGTGATACCCCAAGTCTCTATGGCTAGAAAGAACGGATCAATCCTCACCGTAGAAGTGCTGAGGCGATCTACTTCGCGATGGGTTTGTCCCCAATAGACCCCTTACCTAACCCGGGCAGGTTGGAACATAGTTCCCTTACTAACGCTGCTTGCTACAATTACCAGTCATACAAAATACTTGCTGCTTGCTTGAACATTTCTCATATACATATAACTTGTGGCTAGGTGCCAAACTACGTCTTTATGGCTAGATGTCAAATACATAACTTTCGCTTCACAAATACCATATGTTTAAAACATATCTTTATAACATTTTAGGCTTAATGCCAAAACATACTTTCCAAACATCTTGTGGCTATACGCCCCTTTCATACTTGAGAATATATACAGTTTGTAACCAAAACATACTTTTTAAACATTTTATGGCTATATGCCATTCATACTTGAAAACATATACTTTCATATAATTGGTACATAGACCAACATACTTTCACTTAATATAACTGGAAATTCAAAACTTAGCTTCAAATATAGCATTATACTTTCACGACAATTTAGAAACAATAATCTTGCATATAATTTCACATATAGAAATTTCATAGGAAAATCTTACTTGCCATGTATCCCAGAATGGGTAAAAATACTGCATGTACTCACCTCGTGTATTGCTAGTGGATTGACTATACGTTCCTCGTATTTATACTCTCTTGATTCAATATTCACTTGGCATGATCCTATATTTAATATATAACACATTAACATTTATTTCTATTGACTCTATAACTCATTAGAGCCCTTATGATACTATCTTGGGTCATAATAAATACATAACTTTAAAATGACCAATTTTAATTAAATCGTATTTTATACGTATTTTACTACAGTACCCTCGGAGGGTCATATTTCAATTCCGACAATTTTCCATGAAGTTTTAGGCCATAATAGACCTATGTTAAAATTTGGGCTCAAACGGACAAGTTTTGGACCAAAACCCCAAATTGAAAATCACTTGGCAGAACATGGTTCTGCAGCCACAGCTTCGCGACACGACCAAGGGCGTGGTCGCGACTCGAAGGCTGGTGCCGCCTTGCGACTCGACCAAGGTATGGTCGCGACGCGAGGGCAAAGTAAATTGCCTTATTTGGCGATTTTTCAAACTTGTAGACTGATTTCTTATTTCTTTCATGACATTTTTAACTTAACAAAACCATCTTTGATCACAAGGACCCGTGAACTAGGGTTCTTGAGCCAAAATTCATTTTCTTGATTCTTAACACTTTCAAATGTTATATTAAGTTGAGATAGTGATTAAGACACCAATTAAGGCTAGAAATCATAGGATAATCCTCCTCTAGCCACTGGAAATCACGAAGCTACAGTAACCTACCTACGGGAAATGGGTTAAACAACCCTAAAAACAAGATTATAACTGCACTACTTTGCATTTCCTTCAATAATTTCTTTATACTATAGTTAAACACGTATAAACTACTAGGGAGATACGGTAGTGATTACTCACTTTTTGATGCTTCCTTGGAGTCCTGGCACGTTTTTCGTTCTAAGCTTCTGATAGCTCCCGAGCACCTCAACGCTAGCTACCGCTGACTTCTTACTTCTCACCATCATCTCTCAACGTATACTCCTTACCAAAACACTCGTCTATATCGTAAATGTGTTTGGTGTGTGTTCTGCCTCAAAAATGAGGCTTGTGCCTCGTATTTATAGGCCTCTGAAGCTCCGTCGCGTCTCGACCAAAGCAGGGCTCGCGTCGCGATGACTCACCTCGAATGATTGCCTGATTGCGCAATTTACGGCGCGATTTACGGATATGGCAACAGCCGTCGCGTCGCGACCAACATGTCCGTCGCGTCGCGAGGCGCCGACACTAAAAGTGTCACTTTTTTCCGCTTTTTGCTACGTTTTGGCTTCTAGGCTTTGCTCGTTATATTTTTCTTATCTCATAATGACCTTAACATCATTATTTGGCCACACTAACGGTTAAAACACTCTTACTTTTGATCTATAAGCCTTCCCGGGACACGTGTGTCACAAACTTCCTTACGTATTTTCTCGAATATAAATTCGAGATTTTTGGGTCGTTACAACTACCTCCCCCTTATTGGGATTCCGTCCTCGGAATCCTCGCATAATTACTAAAAAGAAATCACTTCCCCCTTCTTTTCAAATGTTCTCCGTCAAAGTTGGTTTCTAGTAGATACTTTCTTTTTACCAACTCATAATCATATTATTCAGTATTTTATCTTTTAATCTTTTCTTCTTTGGTTGTTTTTGATTCTTTAATCAGCTCTTAGCGGTTCCTGCTTTTAATCCTTTATAGAGGATTAACATAATCTCTTTAAAACTTTATATTTTCCCAGTTAACCAAAATATCATTTTGGTTATTTTATCTGTTTTCTCGACCTTTTTGTCATTCATTCATGTTTTATATTCTTCATTCTAGTTACTTTCCTTTCTATTTCATTTCATTTATATACAATCTCTTAGTAAACTCATTTTACAAAATAGTTTCATATTTCAATAACAATCTACTTTAACATGTGAGATTTTACTCACAGTATTCTTTTTTTTTATAAAGGTTCCCAATACTATTAAACATATTATATATGTTTCATATTTATGCAATTTCATAAATACACAAAATCTTTTCCTTGTATAAATTTTGTCCCTTAATGGACATTTTACTCGAACATAACTTTTTCTTTCTTTTTTAGAAGTTTTACAACTTCTTATCTTTACATAGTTGTTCTTTAGATCTTTTAGACTTCACTTTATTATTCTTTACATCTACTAAAAATTCTCAACTTATTACCGCTCATAAGGAATGTGTTCTTTTCGTTTTATTTCACATCCTTACTTTTCTGTTTGGGACAGAATCTGTCGAATCAGCATATCCTTCACGAGAATATGCATATCTCGTTCTGAAAATGTTGAGATGACGTACCGCTTTTTATTTTAACAATTAGACATCATTACCTTTCTTTCTATGTATATTACACAATATTTGACCTTGTAAGCTTGTATAGTTTTACCATTGAAGTTGATCTATTATTTCAGTCAACTTCCTTCTTTTCTACTCTTGTCATTTATACTACTAATTGTATACTTCTTGTTAGCTTCTATACTTCCGCAATCCCCTTGTACATGTTCCACTTTGTAAATTATATGTATTATTTTCTTTAAGTACATATCTCTTTTCATTTCGTATATGTATACTGCTATAACATCATTATACTTACTACTTTCATTCTGAATCCATATTTTATAAAATGTCATTTTCATATACTTCTTACTCCTTTCTTATGTTATATATGTATTACTTTCATTAATACATATGTTATATCATCTTTTACTCATGTTCTTTCCATATCTCATCATAATAACGATCTAAGTACTTCTTTCATCTTCTTTTATTAATTATGAGATTTTAGTCTCATTTACTCATTACAGTTACTAATACAATTCTGTATTTTTCATTTCTTAACCTTCTTACAGTACTCTTATGAGTACATTTCTTATCTTCTAAGGTACCCCGTGTACCATTCTCATCTTATTACACATTTTATGATATTATCATCTCATGATGTAATTAGGTTTTACAAATCATATTTATTAACTTCTTGACATATGCTTGCAAGTTCTTAATTACATAATATACACATATATATGTATACCTGATTCCCTTTTGGTTTAAGAACTCAACTAGATATTTGTAAACATTTTCGTCCCATAACAACTTCTTTCAATTACTAATATCATTCGTTACTCTTTACCTGTCGTAGCTAATGCTAACAAAATATTTTTCTTAGCTTTACATCTTTTACCATCTCTGTTATGTGTTGTAAGGCTACATGCCTAACACATTATGTTATTCTGTCATTTAAACTTCACTTCTTTACACTATATATTTTATATGAGACTTACTTCTTATGTATCTCTAGGTGATACAAATCGGTCATTCATTTTCTCATTATATTTCATTCTTTCGTGTTTTTAAACAATATGCTCAATACATTATCTTACTCTTTTGCTTCATACTTTATGGTATTTTAATTAGAATACTTACTTCATAACCACCTTTTATACTTTTATACATTATATTTATATATATATCCCAAAACTTACTCATGCTTTTACATTTATAAGCACGTATATACATATATACATTTCTTTATATTTCATGGTTACCAACCATGTACTAATCATTTCTCAAAATCTTTGGAGACTTTTAGCCATTATTCCCATTCAGAAGTAGTAACTTCCTGTCTGTTTATCATAGTTCTTACATTATCTTTAATTCTTCGTCTATTACTTGTTTAGACATTTACTATTTTTCTTTACTTCATATCATTTATGACCTTCAGACATTTTGCTCACATGCTTTTGGTTTTCCTTCCATTATCATACATCATTATACTCTTTCATTACTGGTATTTCTTCTTTTATTACATTCATTTGGTTACAGAACTTAATTCCTGGCAACCATTATCTTATCATCATTTGTTTCACCTTTAATTTCTTGCCTAACATTTATTTAGGCATTCAATCTTTATTTCTCGATTCATATTTATTTTATCACATTACATTAATACATTTTTCTTAAAATATCATAATCTTTAACAATTTACATTTCATCATTCTTTTCCCCATTTGGGAAATCCTCATTATAACACTGTACTTATAACTTATTCAATTGTCCATCTTTGGACACTTTCATTTGTCTTCTTTGTTCAAACCTGGAAGTTAGTCTTCCACTTTCATCTAGCTTTGTCATCCTCCATCTTTAGCTTTTCTCATCACTTTAATCTTATCGTTCTGCAACGATATCTTACTTCCTTTATATATTTAATATTCACACGACTTTTAGATAATATTCTGAATTTAATGGTTATGCCCAAAACACATCACTTGCGTGCACTAAAATCTTCTTTACCACTCTTTTATTATTACAAAAATTTATGTATTATTAATACATTCTACTTATAAATTTTCATCCTTCCAAACTTGGAAATTGCACCAAATGTTTAACAAAGAAGGACTTCATTTTTGCCGCACCCTCACGTCGCGACCGAGGCTATGGTCGCGTCGCGTCTGCTGTAATTCCAGGCAGTGAAGTCCGATTTTGTGCAAGGAAATCTCATTTTTCTCTTATTAAGCCCTTATATAGGGAATCAATGCCCATAATTCTTCTCCATATTACTTTTATTCATACTCCCTCTTGCCTCGACAGGCATATACTTTAATGTCTTTCAATCCGTTCAGGAATATTAATTATCACATCATTTCTTTTACATTATCATACTAAGTGGTATATATCCACTGCATTATCTTTTAATACTTATAATCTTCCTTGTTCTTATTACATAGGCATATAATTCGTATGTTTTACATACTACTCTTTTCAAAACCTTACCCACCAGAACACCATAATTCCTTTGTGATTCCACCAGTCTCAATACATATCCTGTGATTATGATAATACGGGCCCATATTACCATAATCACCTATACATATTGATTCTGCTGTTACCACTAGGTCTCATGGAACACTGGTTCCTTAACATATAACACCATTATAAATACATGGTGATCAATACTGAAAATCTTTCTACTTTATAACATAACCTTTAATAAATATAGACAGTTACGGAAAATATCTTATAATTTTTCCTAACGGTCAATTTTTTTTTGCTCACTTTAAACGTTAGCTTAACACTTCTTAGTGTTATATACCTACATATTTTAAATAATACATAATGTCTTAATCATTTAAGACATCATATAACATACTAACATTTCTATAGCATGAGTTTATGCCTAGGAGTGGAACAAGCCAATCCTAATTCGCTTAAACTATGACTCTGATACCAACTTGTGACACCCCATTTCCACTGTTTGTAAATACTATGGTTTTTCATAAAATTTCATGAATACAAAAATACAGTTTATCAAAAACCGATGATTTAAATGCTAAAAACAATGGGTGTACAAATCCATATCAAAACTTGAAAGGTTATCTGCAACCATGAACTAAAAACCCAAGTTCACATGCAACCTAGAAAAGATCTATGTTTTCTTTCATTGAACATGTAACTAATTCCTAAAGGCCAAACAAAAATTAACTAAAAGAATTAATCAGAAAAACTAACCTTTAATTTGATCTTGAAGCTAAGCAGCACAAGTGTCCTGCCACAAATGAGATCACACCCAGGGAGCCAGAGGAAGGTCACGAAAATTCCAGAGAGAATAATAGAATTGAGCCACTTATAATGAGGTCTAGGGGTCCTTATTTATAGGGAACCAAAGGGTCAAGCTAGAAACCCTAGCCGCAGCCCACTTTCCGGATTATGTGTACGCGCGCCGCGGCCTTTACATTGGCGCGCCGAGCGCCCCAATTCAAATATTGAATTCGTACGGATATGTACGCGCGTCGCGGCCTATACATTGGCGCGCCGCGCGCCACAATTCAACTATTGAATTTGTACGACTTTAATCCCTGACCTCCTGATTAATCT
The DNA here is from genome assembly GCA_023525715.1 of Cichorium intybus. Lineage (NCBI taxonomy): Eukaryota > Viridiplantae > Streptophyta > Magnoliopsida > Asterales > Asteraceae > Cichorium > Cichorium intybus. Next base: position 63,418,234 of record CM042015.1, on the reverse strand, counting down.
AATTAATGCCACAGAAATTAATCCAATTAATTTCTGATTAATTATTAATCAATCAACATAGTTTCCAATTAATATATTATCATTTTAATATATTAACAAACCATATCTTTTATTTCTGTTGATTTATTAATCCCATAATAAACCAACCTTTCTCTCTACCGAACTTTCTACCAAACCTCCAGCTATGAGGGCAACCCAAATGGACTTTGCTTCTATTAATTAGGTAAATACAAATTATTAGTCATGGCTTAGACACCTAATCCAACAGTCTCCCACTTAGATAAGTCTATGACTATAATTACCAATTTAACCTCTGATTAATCAGCAACCTGCAGCTTCCTAGAAACTGCTGCCGAACTCTGACCTAGTCAGTTCTGTCCATAGATAAGTGATCAGATGATCCTCCGTCCAACAAGATATTTTCAGACATGAGACATGGATTGAGATCAATCTCTGTCTGACACACTGTTTCCCGATTTTCGATTTTGCTTATGACTTTTAGACTTCTAATTGAACGAATCAATTTAGTCATGGCTGGCCAGCACTTCAGTCAACTTCAAAATCATCGAGTGGCCAACAGATATCTGTTTCCCGTCTGGGTCAAGGGACGAATAAGCTTCGACTAATATGTTATATCTTTTACCCGACAAATCACTCACAAATGCACGTTTTATAACACCGAGTTACCGATGCATTTTCGTACTATCAATGAACAACCGCCTTGCAAATTATAACTCATATCTCTCCACTTTAAGACCATAAGATGTTATCGTCTCAACATTGCTCGTGATATAATCCATGAAGCAATCCATTGAGCGCGGGTTTATCCAATACTCAAATCTCCATTTCCAAGTACTCATGAACGTTGCAGCAATCTTATTGCTATGTCTAACTCCTTAGACAATCTACAAACCAATTCATGACAGTCTTCCTTCATACTTACTCCCTAAGAGTATGAACGACTGTGGATGTTTGAATAATCCAATTATTCAGGAAGTAAACATGCAAAAGCGAAACATAAAATCTGACTGGCAGCTACTCCTGCTAATTACCAAGTCTCCACGAGGTAATCACCAAGTCGGATTTATCATAACTATTATCGGTTTCTTATTCTCTTTTAAACTTTCAATTCAAGCCTTTTATATCTATGTCTATGACCTTTTCACTCTTTCTATGTATCCAAGTGTCCAACACTTATACACTTCATTGCAGATGATCCTATCGGATACTCTTCCGATGATATCTCAATTTGTCATTTTGTCATTTTGTCATTTTTTCTCACAACTCCATTCCGGTGATGTGTCCCGTGACTGCCCATGGTTCTCGGGTCTTTAGTCCACATGACTACACCCTAAGACAATTTCGAGGTGTCATGATGTGCCGGTGACCCACACGCGCTCCATCAGAAACCAACAAAATTCTTTAACCATGAAGTCCTACAGCACCACGTTCTGGTGTAAACAATT